>JAAKHE010000975.1:45419-86876 GCA_011039315.1 Vitis labrusca
GTTGCTTCATTGAGTTCCTATGTTAGAGAGAGTTCGTATGAGAGCTTCTTTCTGAGATTCATCTTGATGCATATTTTGGGTGAGAGTATGAGTCACCCATTCGATTTTTGTGAGAGAGTCGAGTGACATTTCTTTAGTATTTCTGGATCCTGGCTCTATCCATCATCCCATCTATTTCGGATGTGACTATTTTCCATGCTTTGATGTGGGCTGACCATCACTCATTTTTCTATCTCTTCGTCTTCTGCTATCTTTATTTTATTCCTCCGTTTCATCCTACCTCATCTGATCTCATTCTGCTTTATGTTTGACTTGGGATTGGTACACACACATCATACTTGTTCATTCGATGTGACCATTCATTTATCATCACTGTTCGTGTGGGGACCCCTAGGTCCGAGATTCATGACGTTTTCTACGCATTGCATCTCATGCATGAGGGGTATGGGGATTATATCATTGGGATCTTTGAGCCTAGTTTCCTTTCATTTCTTTCACCCTATTGCCTTAGCCTATGTTACGTCCCGTGTCTGAAGACCACCCTGAGGCCATTACTTCACATTGTGTTTGACAGCTCACACATGGGCAATACTCGAGCTTGGTCAGAGATTATTTCTTGGAGCATGATGGACGAGGATTTGAGATGATGATTTACACTAGGGCATACCCCTCTTATCAGTGATGGATTTTCAAAGGCGTCGTTATCTATACTGGGGCATACCCCGCTCATCGATGACGTTTTCTTTCAGGATGATGCCTTACACTGAGGCATAGTCAGTTTGTTTCTTCGCGTGGATTATGATGGATTAGGAGTTGTGGGATGACCTGGGGCATAGCCATTTCAGAGAGCGCTTTTATTGGAGATACAGTCACTTTACTCGATACTCTGCATTGAGACACTCTACTCATTGATGGTTGATTTTTGAGATGACGATTTATTTTGAGGCATAGCCCTCTCATCGGTGATGGACTTGGATTTTTCACTGGGGCATGGCCACCTCATTCACATTCATATAGCTCGGGGATTTTGATTCATATGGACTATGATGAGATGTTTCCATTTTTGGCATCAGGAGTAGGGATCGATTGATTTGTTGATGTGCACTACGCATGATCCTTTTCAGCAGTTGTCGACTCAGATGCACTGCTTTACACTGGGTTATAGACGAGATGGAGAGTATTTTTCATTGGAGCATAGTCACCCTATCAAATCCTGTACATTGGGGCATATCCATTTTTTGGAGAGAGATCAGATTGGTTCTTTACATTGGAGCATTTACTGGATGATATGGATCATTGGATTGTTTCATGTTGTCTTCATTGCATATTGGGGCATAGCCACCTTGTTGGAGGTTTTGACATTGAGGCTTGACTTCCTATTGTGATTGCTGCTTACGATGGGTTATGGAGTTATCGACACCTTGGGTTTAGTCTTCTCGGCATACTTGGATGATCTCGGATATCTCCCTACCTTTCATTTCATACTCAGACATTTCACCCTTGATACTCTCATGCCTTCTATCATACCAGAGTCTGATCATCACCTTATTTTATCCTACACATCCCACCGTGACACATGACCTCACCCTTATTTCGATTAGGAGGAGACGTAGATCAGTCCTCGATCACCTTGGTTGTGTTTTCATACATCTTTTGGACTTTAGGTTCAACATCTTCCATGATAGTAGGGTCTGACAGATTGTTGACTTATTAGTGACGATGCTTTCATTTTGATAGTTGGCATGTTGAGTCTTGATTTGCTTGCTCTTTTCGTTTTGGGCACTGGTCATCATTATTGTTGTTATTCATCAGTTAGTTTTGTTTTGTCAGCATGGTGTCGTGACACATGGTCCTGTTTGGCACTACCCATCTAAGGTTGGACATTTTCAGTACATGATGGATGAGCATATTTTAGAGTACAGTAGTTTTGAGACATTGTATATCTCAGTCTGTTCACTGTCACATATTGGGGCATACCCTCCTTCCCTGGATCACTAGACCTTCCATGGGTTTCATTCACTTTTCGATCTAGTTGTTGACCCTTGTGAGTCACATACTGGGGCATATCCCTCTTCCCTAGGATCATCGGACCTTCCATAGGTTTCATTCACTTTCTGATCTAGTTGTTGACTCCCTTGAGTTGCATACTGGGGCATACCTTCCTTTCCTAGGATCATCGGACCTTTCATGGGCTTCGTTATCTTTCAACCTAGTTGTCAATCCTCATGAGTTGTCATACTGGGCCATATCCCCTCCGACCGAGTTTGCTTGCATCATTATCTGAGTCATCCTTTGGTTTTGGGTCACTTGATCAGGTCACTTGATCAGGTCATTCATCATCTTGTTAGTTTAGTTAGAGTTTGGAGCCGCACCTATATCGATCGACCATTTTCCTATCAGTTTCAGTTTGAGTTTTCGAGTTGGGACCGCACCTATATCGATCGGTCATTCGTCGTGTTAGTTTGAGTCGGGGTCGCACCTATATCGATCGACCATCTTCCTATCAGTTTCAATTTGAGTTTTCGAGTCGGGATCGCACTTATATCGATCGGTCATTCGTCGTGTTAGTTTGAGTCGAGGCCGCACCTATATCGATCGACCATCTTCCTATCAGTTTCAGTTTGAGTTTTCGAGTTGGGACCGCACCTATATCGATCGGTCATTCGTCGTGTTAGTTTGAGTCGGGGCTGCACCTATATCGATCGGCCATCTTCCTATCAGTTTCAATTTGAGTTTTCGAGTCGGGACCGCACCTATATCGATCGGTCATTCGTCGTGTTAGTTTGAGTCGGGGCTGCACCTATATCGATCGGCCATCTTCCTATCAGTTTCAGTTTGAGTTTTTGAGTTGGGACCGCACCTATATCGATCGGTCATTGGTCGTGTTAGTTTGAGTCGGGGCCGCACCTATATCGATCGGTCACATTCCTATCAGTTTCAGTTTGAGTTTTCGAGTTGGGACTGTACCTATATCGATCGGCCATCTTCCTATCAGTTTCAGTTTGAGTTTTCGAGTCGGGACCGCACCTATATCGATCGGCCATCTTCCTATCAGTTTTAGTTTGAGTTTTCGAGTCGGGACCGCACCTATATCGATCGGTCATTCGTCGTGTTAGTTTGATTCGGGGTCGCACCTATATCAATCGGCCATCTCCTATCAGTTTGAGTTTTCGAGTCGAGGCCGCACCTATATCGATTGGTCATTCAACTTGTTAGTTTGAGTCGAGGCCACACCTATATCGATCGGCCATGTTCCTATCACTTTTCATGTTCACTTTGTGTCGGGACCGCACCTATATCGATCGGTCATCATCTTGTCAGTTTGAGTTAAAGTTTGGGGCCGCACCTATATTGATCGGCCATCTCCTTGTCATGTTATTTCAGTTTCTGGGACCGCACCTATATCGATCAATCATTCGTCATGTCAGTTTCGTTTAGTTTGAGTCGGGGCCGCACCTATATCAATCGGCCATCTCCTTGTCACGTTAGTTCAGTTTGAGTCGAGACTGCACCTATATCGATCGGTCATCATCTTGTCAGTTTGAGTTTTCGAGTCGGGACCGCACCTATATCGATCGGTCATTGTCTTATCAGTCAGAGTTTGGGGCCGTACCTATATCGATCGACCATCTCCTTGTCATGTTATTTCAGTTTCTGGGACCGCACCTATATCAATCGGTCATTCGTCATGTCAGTTTGAGTTTGAGTTTTTGAGTTGGGACTGCACCTATATCGATCGGTCATCTTCATGTCAGTTTCGTTTAGTTTGAGTCGGGACCGCACCTATATCGATCGGTCATTATCTTATCAGTTAGAGTTTGGGGCCGCACCTATATCGATCGACCATTTTCATGTCAGTTTCGTTTAGTTTGAGTCGGGACCGCACCTATATCGATCGGTCATTTTCATGTCAGTTTCGTTTAGTTTGAGTCGGGACCGCACCTATATCGATCGATCGTTATCTTATCAGTTAGAGTTTGGGGCCGCACCTATATCGATCGGCCATCTTCATGTCAGTTTCGTTTAGTTTGAGTCGGGATCGCACCTATATCGATCGGTCATTATCTTATCAGTTAGAGTTTGGGGTCGTACCTATATCGATCGACCATCTTCCTATCAGTTTCAGTTTGAGTTTTTGAGTCGGGACCGCACCTATATCGATCGATCATTCGATGTGTTAATTTGAGTCGAGGCCGCACTTATATCGATCGACCATCTTTCTATCAATTTTGAGTTTTCGAATTGGGACCACACCTATATCGATCGGTCATTTATCCTGTTAGTTTCAGTTCAGTTCGAGTCGGGGCCGCACCTATATCGATCGGCCATCTTCCTATCAGTTTGAGTTTTCGAATCGGGACCGCACCTATATTGATCGGTCATTCGTCGTGTCAGTTTGAATCGGAGCTGCACCTATAACGATCGGCCATGTTCCTATCACTTTTGTGTCAGTTCGAGTCGGGACCGTACCTATATCAATCGGTCATCATCTTGTTAATTTGAGTTTGCGTTTTGAGGGCCGCACCTATATCGATCGGCCATGTTCCTATCACTTTTCGTGTTAGTTTGAGTTGGGACCGCACCTATATCGATCGGTCATTTTCCGTGTCAGTTTGAGTTTCGGGGCCGCACCTATATCGATCGGCCATCATCTTGTCTGTTTGAGTCTGAGTCGAGACCACACCTATATCGATCGGTTATCTTTATGTCAGTTTTGTCTTGTCAGTTTGAGTCGGGGCTACACCCATATCGATCGGCCATATTCCTATCTGTTTGTGTTGAGTTTGAGTCGGGACCGCACCTATATCGATTGGTCATTCATTCTGTCAGTTTGAGTTTTGAGTTTGAGTTTTCGAGACCGCACCTATATCGATCGGTCATCTTCTGTGTTCAGTTTGAGTCGGGGCCGCACCTATATCGATCGGTCATCATCTTGTTAGTTTGAGTTTGCGTTTTGGGGTCGTACCTATATCAATCGGCCATATTCCTATCTGTTTGTGTTGAGTTTGAGTCGAGACCGCACCTATATCGATCGATCACTGTTTTGTCAGATTGAGTTGAGTCTTGTTCGCCTCCGAGTCGCGTCCCATTCTTTACTTTAGATTTAGGTGACACTAGTCTTTGCACACCTTGTCCTCACAGCTTCATATTCCATCCTACTTTCGTATAGTAGATGAGTGATTTCTTTCTTTGTACACATTTATTCCTGTGTTCCTCGGTGGTTCAGCAGCTACTCGACTTCGACATCGTTTTTCAAGTCACTTTTAGAGACATTTCTGAGGGAGTCCGGATCCATAGTGTATCTTTAGGGGCACCTTAGGAGTTTTTGTTCTTGCCATTTTTGTAGGGTCTTAGAGCCTTTTTGTTATTGTTTTGGTTTAAGAGAGCCCGTGTCATACTGGGACAAATTTGGTGGTCTTTCTTTTTCTTCGACAGAGTCCACTTCGTTTCGTTTGTGTATACACTCACTTTACTCGTGGACTCTACCGAAGATGGGCATATTTGTAGACCCCAAAATTTGTCTCATTTTTATTTTACATTGATTTTAAGCCCAATTTTGTCCATAGATGTTAAATCCCGATTACATGTGTTTTTTTTACCCACTCACCATTTATTTCTTAGTTTTTATTATTTTGTGTATTGTTTTATTTTATTATTATTATATTTTACTTTTTATTTTATTTTATTTATTATTATTATTATTATTATTATTATTATTTTCTTTTATTTCCCTCATTTCTCTCTCCTCTCTCCTCTCACTTTCCTACCTACCCTTACCTACCCCCATCACCCCACGTTCAAGACCCATACCCTAAGCTCTCTATTTGGTTTTTTTTTTTTTTTTTTTTTCCCCTTGGTTTTTCTTTTGGTCGGCCCTCCCATTCAAGTTCTTAGCTTTTTTAGTTTTTTCCCCCCCTATTCTGAGACTGGCCGGCGGTCCCCATTTCTCCCCCATTTTTTTTTCTAACAGGAGTCACAACCGACTCCCGCATTTTCGATTCTTCTTCGTTTTTTCCCCACACTCCACTCACGGCCGGAGCATCCTCAACTTCTCTCCATTTCTCAACTCTTTCCCCTATTTTTTTTTTTTACACAGACCACGACTCCCTCATTTCTTCTTCCATTTTTTTCTCTTTTTTTCTTCCCCATTTCTTTTCCTTTCCATTTTCTCTCCTCTTTCCCTCCTATTTTCTCCCATTCTCTTCCTCCCATTTTTAATTTTATTTTATTTTATTTTATTCTGTTTTGTCTCCCAAAAATCCGTCAACCCCTCATCGCTGCCGCCCGTCGAGACACTGACCAGTCGCCGCCGGCGAGCCACTGCCGGTCGGCGACCTCCTTCCCATCTCATCCGTTTCCCATTATTATTATTATTATTATTATTATATTATTATTTATTATTATTATTTATTTATTTATTATTATTATTATTATTATTATTATTATTATTATTATTATTATTTATTTTTCTTGATTTGATTATACTAGTAATTGTTGTTTGTTATATTTGAATTGTTGAATTAATATGAAATTTGAGTTAATTTGTTGGTGGTGAATTAATACGAAATTTGGGCTATTTTTGTTTTTGCATGGGCTCGTTCTGCGAACCTGTTGGCTGAGTATAAATTTATGACACGTGGAGCACGGAATTTCATAGAACAAAGTGAGACTCGAAAAGCTGTAAATGGAGCATTGAACTTGTTGTAAGCCTATTGGGGTACATATTTGATTTCTCATTTATATTTAGTTTTATTTCTATTGATTTTTGTAAATAGTTATCTGTGTATATTTACTTGTGTGTACAGAATTGAACATCAAACAAACTAGAAATTTTGTTTAAATGAGAGGAAGAATTCAGTAAATGTGTTTTGATGAAACAATGATTTTAAAATATTATTTTTAATAAAAGAAAGTTTTTTTTATTATTTATAAAAATTCAGAAAAATGCATTTAGAAAAATCCAAAAAAACTGTTTTTAACAGAATTCAAAAAAATTGTTTTTAGTGACATTGTCCAAAAAATTTCTTTGTTTAATAAAAATTGTCCAAATTTTGTTTTTAATAAAATTGCCCCAAAATTTAATTTTTAATAAAATTGTCCAAAAAAATGTTTTTCTTAAATGAAATCTTTTCCCTTAATTAAAATGGGATTAAAAGTATTTTTTAGAAATTAAGGATTTAATTTTTTTTTCTTTTTAATTAAAATTTCTTTTGCAAATAAAGTTATATCATTTTAAATAATTTGTAAAAATCACTCTTTTAAATGAAAATGAATCTAAATACTTTTGTAAATGAAATTGTAAAAATCCATTATTTTCTAGTAAAAGCAAGTAAAAATAATTTTTGTGCCCAAATTGAAATTTTGTAATAAATTCTTTTGATACTAAATGTAAATAACTTTTTTTTTGAAAATTGAATACAAACGAAGTTGAGAAAATAAATTGATTCTTTTTTGTAAGTAAATAAATTGAAATCATTAATTCAAAATCATTTTTAATAAAATCCTTTGAAATTTCTTTAAAACTTTTTTAATATCTTTTATTTATTTAATTCAATAAATCATTCCACATAATTCTCTTATTATTTATTTTGTGTATTTTCGTAATTAGATTTCATCATTATTTGTGTACATTGCTTTTCACTATGACTTATACATTCTCATTTGCTTGATTAATAATTTTGGTACCCATGATTAATTAGTTAATTGCCACCATTGCTTCATTCTATTAGTAGAGACCCGACTTTAGGGACTTAGAGGGGTGCTACAGTCTTTACCGTACCTTCCCGATAAGTAACCTGACCCCCGAACTCGATCCGGTTTTTCACAGACCACCTTTTCTAAAATAAGGAGTCACACTTAGGGTTTTTCTTTCTTATTTTGTTTACCCTTTAAAAGTAAAACAAAAATAAGTGGCGACTCCAAGTCATTTTCTTAATAAATAAAAATCATAATTTTTCAAGACAAAAATCGAGCTCGCCATCGAGTGGGAAACGTATGAGCCGAAATGCGGGGTCCACAACATCTTTTGTTCTTTTTTAATTTATATATATCTATAGTTTTGGATATACTTCCCATCTATACAAAATACAAGAACTCTAATGCATAAAACAAAATATCTATCTTGTGTCTTTAAAACTTTTTTCATAATTTTGAAAATTTTGAGAAAGAGAATTTTTTTAATTCTCAAATTTTAAAAAATATTTTCAAGTATATAAGGTATTTATTTTTGTCTAAGAATTTCTATATTTTATATGAGACTTTCTATTTTAAAAACAAAAATGAGAAATGTATCTAAACATATAAGTAATTCTCTTTAAATATGTTTATAATGAAATCGTAACTAACAAAAGTGTTGCAAATAAAAATACTTTAAGTAGAATCATTCCCAAGCGAGTTCAAAGTTATAAGAAGTATTTTTTGTTAATATTTCAGATCACCAAAAGAAATTATAAGGGATTGCAATATTACAAAAAAAATTAAAAATGATTTTAGTTTAAGCTCTTCATTTGCAGTCTTGCAATCCCATGCCCTAAATTTTCCAATTCATCAATTTCATTGGTAAAATTTTATTAAAATTAATTATTATTAAATAAATTAAATTTAAAACCTTTTCCAAAACCATATCCATTTAATTGCAATAAAGCGAAACTTCCTTGTTATCATGGTAGAGTAAAGAGAAAAGAATTGGTTTTAGAAAAGAAAAATATAAAGAAAAAGAAAAATGTTCCAAAAACTCCTAAAAATTCCAAAATCCAGGGGTTGAGATCCCAAAATATGGAAAAACTTTATTCAACTGGAGTTGGAATAGAACTCACTTGGAGTTGTAGTAAAACTTACTTTTGGTTGCATATCATAATTTCAGTTAATCTCATTTCTAATCAACCCAAGTAACAATTAATGGGAAAAGAAAGTTTAGTAAGGGAGAACTCATCTCTCTCTATTAAAAATATCTTCAAGATTTTAGTGCATTCGCGTATCCTTTTATTGCCTACCCAATAATAAAGGTCATTTTTTAAAAGTTTTCTCACTACTTTTACTAATATTAGTTGTCCAAATATTTTAACTTTAGGGCCATGGTATATTCTATTTAATAATACTTGCATTTTTAATAAGAAAGTATTCAATACATCTACATTTATTCTACCACATTAGCATTAATATAGTATAACTGTTCATTCATTTTTTGTCATCTCAATACTTCTATAAAGGAAGAAAAAAAAATGTTATTTGGATTTGAAAATAATTAATAAAAGCTTTAAATTATCAGAAAAATGAATTACAACAATTCTTTTATAATAAAATAACTTAATTATCAATTTATTTATTTTCAATTAATTAAATCTCAATAAAGTGCATAGTATAAATAAATTATTATACCACATTAGTAATTATTATTATAACACCTCAGCAAACTTAGAATACCAAAGATACTGAATATATTCTCCTTGATAATTTCGTGTATTATTGATGTAATTGCAATAATTTACCAAAATTTTGTTTCAGGTTTTAGGTGATTATGGATGTGTACATAATTCTTATATTTTTATTTTAAAATTTCAAAATTTACGATTTTTTCCATAAGAAAATCTCGAGTGGACAATGAATTATAATTAAATTAAAAACATTCTTACTCCATGATAATTTTTATTTATTTATTTATTTTTTCTTTTCTAACATACATATCTCAACATCTTGACATTTTAAACAAAGGATCTAACACCTGATCCATATAAGATTTTTTTCTAAAACAAATTATTAAAAATCCTGATTAAAAGTAGAATAATTAATATCTTTTTTTCATATATTACTTGAATAAACTAATTTCTTACCAATTTTATAATTATAAAAATGAAATAAATAAAGAAGTAAATCTAAGGAGAGCGGATATAGGAAATGTTAATCATATGAACATTCTTGTCTATTATGGTAATTATATTATGAAATATGAACTTCTTTATCAAGTCTACCTATATTGATTGTAATTCCTTATGGTCAAGTTTACCCAATTAAAAGTTTAATTACTTAAAAAGGAAAACTCGTGAATTTCATAGATGTAAAGGTAAGGAGACAAAATCTTAATCACACAAACATTCTCTCACTTAAACTTAGTTATTATGGTAATTATATTATGAAATATGATCTTTTGTAATGAATTGTAATGAATTAAAAATTTGTTATTAAAAAAAAAATTGTTAATTGTATCCCTTAAATCTCTTAACACATCCACCTATTTTCTATTTTGCAAAAATAAATTTTATATTTAAAATCCCTAAAACACCCTTTTCTTCAACATTACCATATTCATACATAAACCCTAACTCTTAACACCCTCTTCTTCAACATTACCATATTCATGCATAAACCCTAACTCTATTGCATCTTCTTTTCCTTTCCTTTCCTTTCCTTTCCTTATTCTTCTTCCCTTCCTTTCCTCCTCATCTTCTTCTTCAATTTTTATTTTTTAAAATTTTTTTATTCATTTATTTTCTCACTTTTAAACAAAACCATTGCCAGTGAAAGGTGGCGCTGCCCAACCCCACAACCAACCCCCCAAGCACCTGAGTTTGTCAAATGGACGTCCACAGAAAGGATTTCACTGATGGGCAATCGAATTGAGAAGTTAACAGGATCGCCCACATGCCCCAATCTCTCAACGCTTCTTCTGGATTTTAATACCGATTTGAAAATGATAAGCAACGGTTTTTTCCAATTTATGCCCAATCCAAGAGTATTGAGCTTATCAAACACCAAAATAGTTGAGTTACCATTAGATATTTCTAATTTGGTTTCTTTGCAATATCTTGATTTATCTAAGACAGAGATAAAGAAGTTGTCAGTTGAGATAAAGAATGTCGTCAAATTGAAGAGTTTGAAATTGAATAATACATCTAAACTGTCTTCAATTCCACGATGACTAATATGATCAAGTCTTTCAATGTTGCAAATGGTTCACATGTACCGATGTGGACTTTATGAATCAGATGGTTATGAGTCCTTGATAGAGGAATTGGACAGTTTTAAATACTTGGCCCAATTGTATATCACCATAGCAAGTATCTCTGTGTTCCAGAGAGTTTTAAGTTTAAGAAAGTTGCCGAGTTGCACTCATGGAATCTGCCTCAGGATTTTCAAAGATTCAAGCTCACTCGATGGATCATCTCTCAAAAATATAAAGCTTCTCACTTGGCTTGCGATAGAAGATTTTGATAGTTTGAGAGAGATTAAGTTTGATTGGGCAGGGAAAGGAGAGGAAACAGTGGAGTATAGGAATCTCAACCCAGAGGTCAAATGCTTCCATAGCCTTCTCTCTGTGTACATCTGTAAATGCCAGATGTTGAAGAATATGACGTGGCATATTTTTGCCCCAAACCTCAAATATCTTTCAATAGGAGAATGTGATGAAATAGTAGAAGTGATAGCGAAAGGTGCAGAGGATGGAGGAAATCTGAGCCCGTTCACAAAACTCTTATATCTAACCTTATTTGATTTACGACGACTGAAGAGTGTGCACTGGAATCCCTTGCCCTTTCTTTACCTAGAGAGAATTGAAGTAGATGGGTGTCCGAAGCTGAAGAAGCTACCACTCAACTCCAACAGTGCCAAGTAACGTAGAGTTATGATTACAGGAAAGCAGTTGTGGTAGAATGAGTTAGAATGGGAGGATGAAGCTACTCTAAATACTTTCCTTCCCTGTTTCCAAGCAAGATAAGAATAGGGGGCTAAGGTATGATTCCAATTAAAATCAAACCAAGTATGATAGGAATGTGTATTATTCTTTAATTCACTCTCTAATCAGCATGGTTCAAAGTTGCGGTATCGGTCACTGACCCGGAGGGTCTCGAGGCGTATCGGTCTCGGTGTATCAGTTTGGTATCGGACGATATGTAAAATAAGCTAATTAGAAAATTCAAAAAATTATAAAAATATTATGTAAATTATCAGAAAAATATATACAATTAAATAAACTCAAAAAATTAATAAAATAAAATTGTATCACATTTAACATTATTTAAATAGTTATAAAAGTATTTGCTCAAAATTATTTATGATAATGCTAATAAAAGTAAATACATCGGTCTCGAAATCAACTTGAAGTCAACTATAATCCATATGACCTTTAAAGGTAAGATCTATAGACGGGGGTGCATAAATAAAACAAAATTATCAATTTAGACTAATACATCAACATAATTATTATTTTAAGCAATTACTTAAATTATCAATCTCCTTCCGAGGTAATGTTAATACATTATTTTTATATGATTCTTTAAACAAATTTTAATTTAATTTTTTATATATATAATTAATTTTAATTATATTTGATTTTTTTTATATATTTTTATAAAAAATCATGCATGAAAATTTTATTTTTCTTAATATATTTTTCAAGAAATTATTTTTTTCCATAAGCTTAAAACACCAAATTTTAATTTTTTTTTTATATAGAAATACATGGACCGCACTAGGCTTTCATGAATTGAACTTGGGCTGGGCCTAATCTGGTGGGCCGAACCCATAAAAAAATGTCATGGTGTTGAGCCACACAGGATCACCAATCCTCAGCCTCAAGACCTATCTTCTTCTATCTTGCCCTCCATTGAAAGCAGAGAGTGCGAACTGCAGAGAGTGCGAACTGCAGAGAGTGAAACCGCCATGGCCACCTCTCTACTTTCACCTCTCTCTTCTCCTATCTTGCCCTCCACCGTGGACGCTCACGGCATTGGTTCCGCCGGTGGTGCCGTCAAATCCTTTTTCCTTCACCGCACAAAGCTTTTCTCTACTCCCAAACTCGGAATGAGGGTTGTCTTGCCGGCATCCAGTCACTGTTGTGGCACCAGCAGCGCACCAAAGATGAAAAGTCTACACTCCTGATTTTTCTGAAAATGTTGATTCTTGTTGTGATGAGTTTCTTTTGTAGGGAATTTGTTGATTTTTTTTTTTCGAGTCATCCGAGTCCAATCGATTCAAGGCCGAGTCTAGGTATAAAATGCATCTGGTATTGGACTTGTCGCAGTCGGCGTCGAGGCGGATACGACTCGGTCTAGGCAGATACGACTCGGTCGAGGCGGATACAACTCAGTCGAGGCGGATACGACTCAGCCAAGTCGTACCGGACTTGGCCGATTTTTTTAACCCTGCTAATCAGTCACTTTTCATTTGCAGGATTTGAAGGATAATAAATATTTGGGTGTTTGTTGTGGACGTGAGGTAATGCCTTGAATGTTCATAAGTTGGTATTTATGGTTTTAGTATTCCTTTTTTTTTTTAAGGACTTCCTTTTTGGGTAATTAATATTTATGGAACTGATTGAGATTGTAGTTTCAAGTTTTTGTCGTGCTTAATCTTCATACGAGGGATCTCTAGTTTTGACTCATGCCTCTCTTTAGAATTTTATTTTTATATTTTCAGCATGTTTACTTAAAGTTCCAAATCCAATTATGATGAGAAAATATTCAATTTAAAAACCATTTCCATAAATTTTGATATCTACTTTATACTTTTAAATAAATAATCCTAGGCTTTGCCATCAATTAATTAATCTATTCTTTGCCCAGTTATTAAGTTGATTGCAAAAATATGCTACACTCATAAGTCTAAAATATGCTTTTGGTTTTTCGACTTTCTATTTCACTCCAATTTTGCGATCTAGAGTTTCAATTTATAGATGAAAGAAAAAAATAAAAATGCATAATTTAGTGTTAGATTGGAAATATATATATTTTTTAATAGTATTAACTTTTATATAAAATATTAAAACTTTTAAAACTTTACGTTTAAAAACTAATAATTTTTAAAAACTACTAAAAATTTTGAGATATTAAAAGGTTTTACTTCTCTAATTTTAAAATTTTGAAAATTAATTTTTCAAGATATAAGTTAAACCTATCTAGATAGATTTCTTTTTTTTTTTTTTTTTTTTTNCAGAGGAGGTGGACACACCCAAATCCTTAAGAAGCCATCTTAGCCAAAGGAGCTCAGATGTGGTATCAGCAAGGGCACGATATTCTGCTTCAGTACTGGAGCGGGCCACAAAAGTTTGTTTCTTACTTCTCCAAGAAATCAAAGAAGAACCAAGAAGGAAGCAGTAACCTGTAGTGGACCTACGATCAGTAGGATCTCCTGCCCAATCAGCATCAGAGAATGCACGGAGTACAAGAGGAGATTGAGCTGAGTAGAAAAGGCCATGAAAAATGGTACCCTTCAGGTATCGAAGAATGCGCAGAACAGCAGCATAGTGAGTTGATCGTGGAGCAGACAAATATTGGCTCACCTGATGAACAACATAGGAGATGTCTGGACGAGTAACTGTGAGATAAACTAAGCTGCCAACCAATCGTCTGTAAAGAGAAGGATTAGACAATGGTTTCCCCCCGGAGGGTGTCAGATGCGCATTAAGTTCGACTGGAGTGTCAACATTCTTATTGTCAGTGAGTCCGGCTTGAGACAGCAGATCAGAAGCATACTTGGCTTGAGTAATATAAATACCATCTGTGGAATGAGTAATTTCAAGACCCAGGAAATAGCTGAGATGTCCAAGATCTTTCATCTCAAACTACTGACTGAGAAAATCCTTGAGTTCTTGAATGCCACTAAGGTCATTACCAGTTATGATCATATCATCCACATATAGAAGAAGCAAAATAGTGCCTTTATCAGTATGACGAAGAAATAAGGCAGAATCATACGGACTGACAGTGTAACCCAAGCGAAAAATAGTGGAGCTGAACTTGGCAAACCAAGCTCGTGGGGTTTGTTTAAGACCATAAAGTGCACGTCGAAGATGACAAACCTTGTTTGATTCAACAGAGAGACCGGGAGGAGGTTGCATATAGACTGCTTCACTCAGATCCCCATTAAGGAAGGCATTTTTAACATCCATCTGAAAAAGGTCCCATTAACGAGCAGCAGCAACAGCTAAGAGAGCACGAACAGATGAGGTACGAGCAACTGGAGCAAAAGTCTCTTCATAATCAATCCCATACTCCTGTGTAAAGCCTTTGGCAACAAGACGAGCCTTGTAGCGCTCAACGGATACATCAGAGCGAGTCTTGATCTTATAGATCCACTTACAACCAACCACAGACTGTCCAGGAGGGAGAGGAACCAGGTCCCAAGTATGGTTTTTGGTTAATGCATCAAGTTCCTTTTTCATAGCAATCTGCCATAAAGGGTCAATAGAGGCCTCACGATAGGTTTGAGGCTCGTGAAGTGTAGCAAGGGCAGTGTAACAATGATAGTCAAGTAGGTGTGGAGGAATGGATCTTACCCGAGTTGAGTGGCGATGTGGAATGTCTTGTGGAGGATCTTCAAGCAGAGCAGGAGCAGGGGACCCAGTCTCAAAGTGGGGTATCTCGTCATCAATCTGTTCATCTGCAACCTGTCTAGGAGAAGCATCAAAAATATCTGGAGAGAAGTCCAAAGGAGGATCAAAAGTATTTGTAGAAGGAACAAGAGACTCATCTAGAAAGATTTCTAAAACAGAGGAGTTAGTCAAGGAAGAACAAAAGTGAGAGAGTTGAACAAACAATCGATGTTCCCAAAAGACAACATTACGAGAAACACGAAGACGATGAGAGACAGG
Source organism: Vitis labrusca (assembly GCA_011039315.1). Classification (NCBI taxonomy): domain Eukaryota; kingdom Viridiplantae; phylum Streptophyta; class Magnoliopsida; order Vitales; family Vitaceae; genus Vitis; species Vitis labrusca. Next base: position 61,003 of record JAAKHE010000975.1, read on the forward strand.
ATCATAACACCTATACCCCTTTTGAGTTTCACCATAACCAAGGAGACAACAGAGTCTAGAGTGAGGCTCAAGTTTGTTGTGCTCATGAGACTAAAAGAAGAACAAAACAAGCAGATCCAAATGAGCGAAGGTGATGATAGACAGGGGGTGACCCAAAGAGACGCTCATACGGAGTCTGATTATGGATGACAGCACTTGGAATACGGTTAATTGCATGAACAGCATGAAGAGCCGCTTCACCCCAAAATGGGGCAGGAATTTTGGCAGAAAGAAGCAGAGCACGAACAGTGTCAAGAATATGACGAAGTTTTCTTTCGGCTCGACCATTTTGCTGAGAGGTACCTGGACAAGTTAGATGATGTACAGTGCCATAGGAATGTAACAGAGCTTGAAACGCATGTTGAGTATATTCAAGAGCATTATCAGATCGAAAGGTTTTGATACGTTTGGAGAATTGTGTTTCAACCATTTTTGCAAAATTGCTATATATTGGTAAAATTTCGGAACGAGATTTCATAAGGAAAATCCAACTATAACGAGAATAATCATCAATAAAAACAACAAAATATCGAGATCCACCAATACTAGCAACAGGAGAAGGTCCCCAAACATCAGAATGAATTAACTCAAAAATACTATTAGAAATGGATTCACTGTTATTAAAAGGCAAAGCTGGCTGTTTTCCTAACTGACAAGAAGTACAATAAAAAATGTCTTTAGACACAGAACCCAACAGACCCCTAGACACTAACTGTTGTACCCGAGAAGATGATGCATGACCAAGACGAGAATGCCAAAGTGCAAGAGAAGGTAAGGAAGAAACTGCAGCAGCTGCAGTAGCAATAGAAACAGGAGCAACAGGTGGAAGATGAAGATTGCTCACGGGAAACATACGCCCAACTCTAGGACCGGTCCCAAGCTCCTGCCCCGTCCTCGGATCCTGCACAATACACCCAGAATAGTAAAAAATAAGGCGATAACCTAGTTCAGCTAATTGTCCCACAGAGCACAAATTATAGGATAGGTCAGGAACATGGAAGACTCCAGGAACAGAAAGATTAGAGGTTGAAACAAAACCTAGACTATTCCCATGCATGGTGGAACCATCAGCTATATGAATATTTAGAGGATGTGGTGCAGGGTCAAGTTTGGAGAATAGGGATGAGTGAGGTGTCATGTGATTGCAGCAGGCAGAATCAAAAAGCCAAGTTTGAGACTTACCAGGTAGAACAGATAAGGCAGTGGAAAGAGATGCATTACCAGCCATACGAACAGCCTGAGCTATGATCTCCTGTAGTTCAGTGGAGGAGAGGTTGATAGTAGATCCAGAAGACTTGGACTCAGCTGAGGTGGAAGCCATTGGCGGAGTAGGCTCAATATTAGCAACAGCAGCAGTAGATTTGTTACGACGGTAACAAGTCTCAATGGTGTGGCCAGGACGCTTGCAATAGTTGCAGAACTTTTTGTTGGTCTGCTTGCGACGATTGCTAGAGCCATAAGAATCACCTGATTGCTGGGGTTGCTCTATGAGTGGAGTAGATGGAGTAATAGCCAAAACATTGAGCTTATTCTGGGCTTGAAGGGTTGCAAGACGAGCTTCTTCTCTAACCAACTCATTTACAGCAGTATCAAGAGAGGGAGCAGGACTGCGATTGAGTAGCTGACCACGAATGGGCTCAAAGTCCTTGTGAAGTGACATCAAGAATTCATAGAGGCGAAATTCATCTCTAATGGAAGCATATTGCTGAGCATCTTTTGAGCATGTCCAAGTTGGATCAGAAAGGTCAATTTGGTCCCAAATAAAGCGAAGCTGATCATAATAGTCATTGATGGATTGCCCTGGTTCTTGCCTGAGTTGATGTAATTCAACCACTAACTGATATTTCAAGGATCCATGAGTAGTGGAGTACCTTTTGGCCAACATATCCTATGCAGATTTTGCATCATCAAAGCTGCCTATCAGATTGGAAATAGAGGGAATGGAAGTGTTCCGAATCCATATGAGGATCATGTGGTTATGACTATCCCATTCAATCATGCGACTAAAAAAAACAACATCTCCTTCACTTGCTCCCTTGACAGGAATAGTCATTGCACCAGTACAATAATGCCAGAGCATGCGACCCTTAAGAAAACTGCGCATAGCTTGAGACCAAGATAAGTAATTTTTATTTCCCTCCAATACAGTATTGATGGGGTGAGAAAGAAAAATATCCTTTTTATCCATTTAGAGACATAATATTCAAAAACAGACTGCAAAAATGAAATCTACGCGAAAAACTGGGTAAGGAGGACCTGGTCAACCCTGGAAAAGTCAACGGTCAACGCTGGTCAAAGTCAACGGTCAATGGTCAACGATCAACGGTCAACGGATGACGTGGAGATGATGTCAGCTAGGGCTAGCGTGGCACTGACACGTCAGCAGATTAGTGGATGGTGACGTAGCTAGGGCTGACGTGGCGCTGACGTAGCAGAGAGGATGACGTCAATAGATCAAGCTCGGCGAGTGGAGGCGCGTGGTGGTGCGTGTGGCGCGTGATCAGCGTCGCCGAATCTTTGGGCGGTGCGTGAGGGCGCGTGCGGTCTCTGATGGCGACGAGGTTTCCACGAATGTGTAGATCGGCGCTGGACGATCTCAGTGGTACCTTCAAAATTGAAATCGGAGCAATATTCGCAGCGGTGATGCGAAAAACAGTGATCTTGTGCGGTGTGAAACTCCTTAAGGACGGTGGCTGTAGGTCCGGAACCTAAGGACGACGCCTGGATGACGTCGGAGGTTCAACAGCAAAAGGCTGCGACGGCAGTTGTGATGGCGGAAGCGTTAAAAAGAAAGGAAGTCACACTAATGAAGACAGACTGCTAAGAAAAAGGTCAGAGCAGTGGCTCTGATACCATGTTAGAAATACTGAATGATTGTATTGTATTTCCTGAATGAAAGAATATACATCAGTGCCTTTATATAGGAGGCATATGTGTGCGGTACAAGTAACCTAACTGGGCCTAAAGCCCATAACATAATATACCCATAATATACATTAACACCAAGCAAGATAAGAATAGGGGGCTAAGGTATGATTCCAATTAAAATCAAACCAAATATGATAGGAATGTGTATTATTCTTTAATTCACTCTCTAATCAGTCACATTTCATTTGCAGGATTTGAAGGAATAATAAATATTTGGGTGTTTGTTGTGGACGTGAGGCAATGCCTTGAATGTTCATAACTTGGTACTAATGGTTTTAATATTCCTTTTTTTTTTTTTCAAGACTTCCTTTTTGGGTAATTAATATTTATGGAACTGATTGAGATTGTAGTTTCAAGTTTTTTTCGTGTTTAATCTTCATACGAGGGATCTCTAGTTTTGACTCATGCTTCTCTTTAGAATTTTATTTTTATATTTTCAACATGTTGACTTAAAGTTCCAAATCCAATTATGATGAGAAAATATTCAATTTCAAAACCATTTCCATATATTTTGATATCTTCTTTACCCTTTTAAATAAATAATCCTAGGCTTTGGCATCACTTAATTAATCTATTCTTTGCCCAATTATCAAGTTGATTGCAAAAATATGCTACACTCATAAGTCCAAAATATTCTTTTGGTTTTTCGGCTTTCTATTTCACTCCAATTTTGCCATCTAGAGTTTCAAATTATAGACGAAAGAAAAAAATAAAAATGCATAATTTGGTGCTAGATTGGAAATATATATATATTAATAGTATTAACTTTTATATAAAATATTAAAACTTTTAAAAATTCACGTTTAAAAACTAATAAAAATTTGAGATATTAAAAGGTTTTACTTCTCTAATTTTAAAATTTTGAAAATTAATTTTTCAAGATATAAGTTAAACATGTCTAGATAGATTTCCCTTTTTAATTTTTTTAAATAGTAATAACTTCTAAATAAAATATAAAACATTTTGGAAGTTTGCGTTGAAAATATTATGATTTTTAAAAAACCATTTAAAAGAATTGAGATATTAAAAAGTTTTACTTTCTCAAATTTAAAAATATTTAGAGCCTATTTAGTCGTGTTTCACATGCTCGATTTTAAAAACCGTCATAACTTAAAAAAAAAAAAATAGAAACCTTTTTTCAATCTTCTATAAAAATATGAGTGTTTGGCAAGTTATTTTTTAAATCATTTAAAAAAATTGTTTGGATAAATTGATTTTAATTTTTATTTTTATTTTTCAAAAAGATTATAAATTCAATTTATATAATATAAATTTAATTTAATTTAAGTCTTATTGAAATGAAAATATTTTTTAATTACAAATAAATTTAAAACTAAATAGTTTTTAAGAAAATGTGAATAGTAATGATACAATAAAAATTATTAATTTTATTTTTTATAAAAAAATATTATTTTAGTATATACTAGAAATATAAGCATATTAACATCCTCATAAATATTTTTTTTTATTAAAAATGAATAATAATAGTTTAAAAATAATAATCATTAATAATATTTTATTTTAAATAAATAATGAATAAAGTTTTAACATATGAATAAACCAAATATTTCATTATATGCACACATATAGTACCTAATTATGAACATAATATTTTAAAATCTCCATCACCTCATTTGAGGTTTTGAACTTTCTGATAAATTCAAAGCATCAACAATAGAATTGCTCTTTCAATATCAAAGGCTCCTTTTGGCACCAATAAATTGCCAGTTAGTAATTGAAACAACACGTCCATACACATATCCAAGTCTTATTGGAATGGAATACAAGTTACCTTCAAGTAAGGTTTTTGCTTAGACATTTACACATTTTCTATCTCAAACTGTTAGTGAAATATACAGGGCAAACCTGCATTCAAATGATCTGAGCCTGTCATGTACAATCCAAGCTCAAAAGTCAAGCTTAAGTTATAATTCACACGAAAGAGCTGGTCAGCGCACCAAGCTCTAGAACAATGATAAGACTGCCATTTACCAACCTGACAGAAGCTTGATATCTCACATGGAGAACTTACAAGGTGGGTAAGCATTTGTTAATTGACACCAATCAATCCTGATACAGAAGATGGACATCTCACATGAAGGGCATAAGATGAATCCCTAGGATCCTGTTGAGCAAGTTGGACTACACTCCAATCAAGAGCTAAGATCTTAATTACTATACCAATTTAGGTTATCCTGATTACATGTTAGTGGAGGAAGTGTTGTTGATTTCCATTTACATAACTTTGATTTAGTAGGTTTGGTCTAATTGGGGTGTAATATACATTATACAATGGGGAGAGGGAGTGCGATGAGGTAGTAAAAACAGGCCACAACTTGTGAAAAAGGGTCCAAAATGGAACCCCTTCTTAAGGCTTTTAATCCTCTGTAGCTCTGTTGAAATACTATAACCCAGATTACTGGTACACAAGCGTGACCAAAAACCATCATTTCTGGTGGATTATTCCTACCCTTCATTGAGGAAAGTCTAACTCTGCAGACAAATGCAATCTAGATGGCTGATTTTCTAGCTTCCATTAATGGGGAGATTTTCTCTCAACATTCACTGACCATTCTAAGTGGGTAAAAATGAGAAGTTAAGAAGCAACCTACATACAGAACATGAGTCCAGAGATATTCTCAAGTACTTTGGGGTCCTTTAGGTCATGGAAACTACTTGAGAAAGGAAAAAATAAAAATAAAAATAAAAATTATGAAGGAACATGTATTCTCTTGCTTGGTTTGCCAAGGAAAATTTTGCTTTCCCTTTTTCATCCTTATTTTCTTATTCTCATACTTCCCCTCAAACTTTTCATGATCTAAACAGAAGTTTGACATATTTAAGAAGCTACTTGACAAGTATTTCCTTCCACAATTGTTTATTCAACCAATGAGGCACTTGTTCCATTACTCAATTCTCAATCTAGTTTCCCTTACACTAACCCTCAAGAAACAAAATAACACATAAGCGGGGGTTATTTTTCAATATAAAAATTCTCTACCAAGATATTAGTGAAAATACTCAAGCACTGATTTTGCAAAAAGAAGAATCTGTTTCTATTCATACTACAGTTACAGTAGACCAATGGCTATGTATATATATTACAGTGTAACTAACCTAACCATCTAACCATCTATTGAACCACCTAACCATTTTCTAACTAATCATAACAACATCTGTTAAAGAGAAGAAGAATCAGCTGCTGGTGCGGGTGCTTGTCTATCATCCCCCCGCAAGCTGACAGGTCTCAGGACAACAGAGAGACGAGTACGAGCGGCTGAGAACTGACAGCTTGGAACATGTTTAGTAAAGACATCCTGCCAACTGGTCGGTAGAAGGAACATATTGAATCAAAAGCTCTTTGCGAAGGACCTTATCATGGACAAAGTGAAGATCAATCTCTATGTGCTTGGAGCGGGCATGGAAGATAGAGTTAGCTGCAAGAGCAGCAGCAATGATATTGTCACACCAGATCAAAGGAGTGTCCGGTTGAGGAATGCACAACTCTTTGAGCAGAAATTGAATCCAGGAGACCTCAGCAGCGAGAAAAGCAAGTGCCCGGTACTCCGATTCTGCACTACTACGAGAGATGACACGTTGCTTAGTGGAGGACCATGAGATGAGATTGGTGCAAAAAAAAAAGACAAAAGCCACTGGTGTTTCTTCTATCATCGGGACATGAAGCCCAATCCGCATCTGTATAGCCTTGAAGAGACCAAGATGGTAAGGCATGGATAGAAAGACCATGAGTAGCAGTACCTTTGAGATAGCGAAGTATGCGTTTAGCAGCTTGCAGATGAGAAGTGGTAGGATGAGCCATGTATTGACAAGCTCGACTTACTGCAAATGAGATTTCTGGTCTTGTGAGAGTGATGTATTGAAGAGCACCCACAAGACTACGATAGTGAGTAGCATCAAGAGCAGATAAAGGTTCTCCATCTATTGCTGATAATAATTTTCCCAAAGCACCAAGTGTGCTAGCAGATTTGGCCCCAAGAAGATCAGCACGCTCAAGTAGCTGATGTATGTAGCGTTGTTGATTCAGATGAAGAACATGAGGAAGCCGGGTTACTTCAATGTCAAGGAAGTAGCTAATATCCCCAAGGTCTCGAAGAGCAAAATGAGAGCTAAGCTGAGAAATGATATGATGGACCTGTGGTGGATTGCTGCCAGTAATGAGAATATCATCCACATAGATTAAGAGGATGACAATATCAGATGCAGAGTGGAAATAAAATAAAGATGCATCAGCCCTTGAACATTGGAATCCCAACTGTAAGAGAAAGGAGCTGAGCTTGTGGAACCAGGCTCGAGGCGCTTGTTTAAGGCCATAGAGAGCCTTCTGTAGACGACAAACATGAGTGGGGCAAGAGCTATCTTCAAAGCCTGGAGGTTGCATCATGAACACCTGTTCTTGAAGACAAGCACTCGCACCAGCAACTGTGGTTTGAAGATGCAGCCTCTGTTCATGAGTCAGAAGGATGCTATGTACTGCATGAAGTTGAAGGTCATCATCTCTAGCTGTGAGAGAAGCCACGATGGGGTTGTATTCAGCCCCTAGTCCACTTAGTAATTGAAGGATTTGATCATTTTCTGGCACTGGTTCTCCAATAGTTGCTAGACTATCGGAGATGTGTTTGATTTTTTGGATGTATTCCATCATGGTAAGAGGGCCTTTTTTGGTTGTTTGAAAAGCAAGTCTCAGTTGCATTGTTCTTGCTTTGGTGGAAGCAAAGAAGCTTCGTTGGAGGGCTGTCCATGCTTCATGGGATGTTCGTAGCCCAACAATTTGTCCCATAACATCTGGGGTGAGAGAGGAGTAGATCCAACTCAGGATCATACGATCATATCTCCTCCAAACCAGAAAATCTGGGTTCACTTCTCCAGTGGATATTATTTTTGGAGGACATGGTCTCTGACCTTCAATATGGTCCTCAAATCCATTGGTATATATCACATTTTCCATTTGTGTATGCCAAAGGATGTAGTTATCTCTATCTAGTTTGATAGGAAGATGATGATTCAGCATGCTCATGTTCAGGGTAGAGGTTACCTGAGAAGAGACAATCTCCGGCGTGGTTTGTGTTGATGAAGCCATCAGAAACTAGGTATTGTATGTTCTTGAAGCTTTCTTGAGGTGAGTAAGAAAAGCAAAAGATAATCTGCAGATGATGTATATCAGAAGAAAGTTGCAGCAGAAAGAGTTGTTGGAGATTTCTTGATTGTCTTGTCGGGGAGAGAAATCAGAAAAAGAAAATTCGGGAGCCTATGGCTCTGATACCATGAAAATACTCAAGCACTGATTTTGCAAAAAAAAAAATCTGTCTCTATTCATACTACAGTTACAGTAGACCAATGGCTATATATATATATATTACAGTGTAACTAACCTAACCATCTAACCATCTATTGAACCACCTAACCATTTTCTAACTAATCATAACAGCATCTGTTAGAGAGGGGAAGAATCATCTGCTGGTGTGGGTGCTTGTCTATCAATCAGACGTCTATGACTTGAAAATTTAGAGCAATATTTTCCAAATCACCTGTGGGGATCCATGATAAGATAAATTAGTTACATTCTCATGCTTCTTTACGAACTTTTTCAACAGACCGAGCCCAGTTAATGGTTGATCTGGCCAAAGCATCGATCAGATCAATACATTTCCTAAGCAGAGGATCATCCCGAGGCAAAAGATCACGCATGTCATCAGATTCCTTGCCCCTTCCATGTCCTTTCGATTTAAAGATTCAATTGCAGGAACAACAACCTCAAACCCTTGCATACATAGAATTTAGATTGGAAGCAATCAATATATTTACGGATGACAGAAATTAAAACTGTGCTAAGAGGTATATAGTGAGGTGATGTGGTAACTAAAACTAATACAGGTTATTTTTTTCCCCTCAATTAAAAGCATCTTTCGGAACTTCAGAACTCCCATAGATTGATATGAAACATCACTATATATATATATATATATATATATAAGCATACACTTAAGACAGTGTATGTGAAACACGATCAGGAGAGTGAGGCTGTAATGACACATGGAATTCCAAATCCTACCACTATATAATAATATAATATATTAATTTCATCATTATTTTATCCATCATGTGTAGGTGGGTACCAGCTCTGCCCAAAACTGCAATCCTATCACAGTTGGCAAAACATTTTGAAAATCGCTTTTGAGCTCTGTTTTAATTTCAGTAAACATTTACAACCAGAAATACCAAAAGGAAACAGAATACAAGTAAAATGGTATTTCTGGTGGTTTTAGACAAGTTGTCATGATGAAGACAAGATGGGGTTTAGCCAAAAATGGATGCTGATTTTGTTGTATCGAAGATTCAACATTTTTTTGTTGAAGGCCGTTAAATTTTGGATGCAAATTTGAAAGCCAATGAAGCCATAGATTTTAGACTGAAGAGTTTGAGAGGATGGGTGATCTGTAAGTTGGATATTCAGATGTCCAACAATCATGGGATTTGGCAACGAGTGAATATGTTGGATACAATTCCTCATGTCTATTGTAACAATTTCTCTGCTTTTGAATGACTCTCTTTTTGGTTTTTTTCAAAGTCCAAGTGGGTTGAGACAAGGGACCCTCTTATCGCCTTATTTGTTTGTTCTAGTTATGAAGACTTTCAACTGTTTTGTTGCCAAGGTGACAAGAGGGGGCTTCTTTTACTACTTTAAAGTAAGGGAGAGGAAGAAAAGGGTAGGAAGTCTCCCATTTACTCTTTGTATTATGATAAATTGCTTTTTTGTGACTGATTATGGACTTAGTTTTGATGTGAAGTCATCTCAAAATTGAGAATAAGCTTGAAGAAAAATGAAAAGTCCCCAATATTGAAGAATTAACCTCTTTGTTGGGTTCCAAGGTGGTTAAGTTACCCTCCTCCTATCTTTTTCTTTTATTTTTTTTAATTTTTGGATAAGAACCTTCTAAACCCTTAGGACTCTGCATAGGGACCCAAGCTTTGGAGCCACCCCTAACAATAGACATTAGGTAAATCAAAGTATCATCAATAGCAAGATTCAAAATCAAGATCATGTGCTTCTTACTAGAACCACATTTCCCATCATTCACCCTAACCAACTGGATTACTTGGCGGACTAGTTACCCTCTTCTTAGTCTTCCTAGGTTTTCCCTTCAAAGCCTTCTACTATGTCAAATATTATGAAGGAGAGGCTACTTAAAAGGTTAGCCTCATGGAAGTGATAGTATTTGTCTACAAGTGAAGATTAACCCTTCTGAAAAGCACTTTATCCAATGTGTCCATTTCCTATTTGTCACTGTTAATTATCCCAAAAAAAGTTCATATGAGGTTAAAAATGATTAAGAAAGAGTGTTGGTGGCAAGTAAGTTTTTTAGAGAAGAAACCTTATTTAGTCAACTCATATACAATGTATTTAGATGATAAAATTTAAAAATAAAATCAAATTAAAAATGAAGGTGTTGACATAATCATTTTATTCACAAATATATAATTTATATTATTAAAATTCAAAAAAATTATAAAAAGGAAAATAATTAAAAATAACGAAAAATATATTTTTTAAAGTGAAGACACTTTTAACTTTTCTAACTCTTTTCTAACTCTCACATATCAATAAAAAATAAATAAATATATAATTATTTTTTACCTTTTAATTAAAAGAATTTTAGAATATCAATTTTCATACCTAGAGCAAGTGCAAAACCATATTGTTTATGGTCAAAATGACCATTGATGAGGATGGTGAAGTCCATCCACTCCAATTTTTAAAACCATGTTTTTAAACAAGGCTCCATTGGGTAAGTAGAGTTGCAGATTTGCCATATATAGGGATAAGTTTCAAAGACAGCTCATCTTAGATAAATTTTTTATGAGAGAGGATGGTTGGACTATGGAAAGAAATTAGGAAATGATGGAAAGTGTTTCAAACAAGAAGTGGCTTTTGAGCTCTCCTCTGTTTTATTATATATTAACTAAGCACATTAATTATTCCACCACCCCACCTCTATGTAGGAATCAAACTTCCCATATAGAACAATTTTAGCTCATAGAAGTAGACATCCAACATTAGTAAGACCTTTGTATGTACCTAGCATTTATAATGCAGAACAAGAAATTACATAACACTTCTTCCTGAGGTTGTTCAAATTTACACTTGCATTAAATGAACTCCTCCAAATGGGCTACATCAGACAGGACACGTTATGAATAAGGTATGAATAAGGTTTTACACTTAGTACCAAATCAACATATGTTTACATAGGGCTGATTTTGATGCAACTCAAATAAAACTTTTACATTTAGTACCATCATCCAAGATTAATTCACCATGGCCCTAGACGGTCATGCATGTTTTGTTTCCCATACTTTTATTAGTCGTCCATGGAAGAACCTACATGGGTCATTCAAAGGGGCCCATCATAATAACACATAGCCCTTTATTTCAAGTTAAGATTGGATAGTTGAGCTCCCTCAGAAACTCTACCACACTCCAAATCTCATTTTCTCTCATTTACATATGGGCATATGTTGCCCTTTATATGCTCACGAAGAATTAGAGCTTACCAATAAAAAACTCTCGTTCAACTCAAATAGTGTAGAGGATTGTAAAGTAGTTCAAGGAGAGGAAGAGTGGCTGAGTGAGTTAGAACAGGAGGACAAAGCTACTCTGAATGCCTTTTTGCCACGTTTCAAAGCAACATAAGAATAAAAAGCATAAGAATGATTTACAGTCTTCTATTTTCATGTCTATTTGATACTTGGAATGTGTATTGTTCATTTGTGGGTTGATCCTCTCTCCACCCTTACAATCCCCATGCATGGATAAAACAAAGGAGATGTATGGTGTTATGAGATGTCTATGACAAGTGTCTTGTAATTGCGTTATATGTAATAAAGTACTGAGTCTGTATGGGGGTGTTTAAAATTGTTGTGTTCTAAGTATCAATTTGATATGATTTTTATTTTTAAAAGCAGAAAAATGATATTAATTCTCATATTGATTTTAAATACTATATCAAAACTTTAAATATTTCAAAATTTTTACATGGTAATTCTAATATATTGGTAAAATCAGACTATTAATATTTTGTACATTTTTAATATTTTCATCCTTAACTGGAAATATTTTCCAAAGCAACATAAGAATAAGGAGCTAGGGAATGATTTCCAGCCTTCTATTTTCAAGCCTATTTGATGCTTGTGTATTCTTCATTTGTGGTTCATTGCTTTTACGTTTACAGGAAGAAGGGCCCAACCTCCCTCCATCCTTGTAATCCTCACGCATGGACAAAACAAAGGAAATTCATGGCTTTATATGTATGACAAGTGTAAAAAGTTTGAGTCAGTGGGTCCTTATTTCAAACTATTATGTTGTAAGAATCATCTAGATATGATTTTTAGTTTTAAAAGTAGAAAATAATGTTTTAATTTGAAATGTTTCTAATGAAAGTGTTTTCTCTATAAGTGTTTTTAAAAGAATTACCTATAAATATTTCTCCAAAAAACACTACAAGTGATTTTTCAATACTACAAATAATTTCTTTTAAATTTTAAAAGTATTTCTTAAATTTTTTCAAATACCTAATATTTTTTTCAAAAAAATTTTTAGGTTAACAATGTTTTTTAAAAAATACTGACAAACAGACTCTAACTCTTATATTAATTGATTTTTAAAATTATTTCAAAACTTAAAAAATTTAAAGGTAAATTTTAGAAACATAATGTAAGTACAAGTTACTATATTTTATATGAAAGTGACTACTAATTTCTATTTCTAAAAATAAAAATAAGAAATGAATTTAAATTATTAGTACTTAATAATTAACTAATTAATTAGTGTTTGAATACAAAAACATATATGATAAATTAATAAGTTTCTTATATGTTTGGAAAAAGTATATGTATAAAGTGTTATTTATTGAAAATGTTTGATAAATTAATAAGATTGTCACTTAAGTTGCATTTTATTTGAATTTCAAAAACAATATTGATAAAATTCGAAGGAAATCAAGTTGAACTTGTCAAATGATGGTGAAACATAATTTAGAAATTAAAACAAATCAAGAAGAAAAATTTAAATAATTGTATATTCTAGATTATAGTGGAGGCATCAAATATTTGCCTATCATCATTATTATTATTTTTTTTTTATCAATCTATTCATTGAATACACAAGAGTCGAGTCACACAATCCATATTGGTCAAATGATAAAGCTATAGTTCTATAATGTAGTCCAACTATTTTGTCTCTTATGATCATATACCTATTTTTTATTAAATGATAAAGCTATAGTTTTAAAAAGATTCTTTGCAATAGCATCTTGTCTTCTTCCATGCAGCTAAATAATCATCCTCATTATTATTATTATTATTATTTTAATACCACAATTACTCTACCTAATCATAAATAATAACAAATGGTTGCCGGTTGTTTTCCCAATAAATTAAGTTTTGAAAAGAATTATTTCATCTACGAACTCAAGCTAACCATCAACAATAAGAAATGGTTGCAAGTTGTTCTCCCAATAAATTAAGTTTTGAATTCTCCCAACAAATGAAGTTCTGAAAAGAATCATTTAGTTGTATGATAGTTTACTATCTTTATATGTAAGGGTTTTTTTTTTATTTAAAATAATAAATTCAATTATTATTAATTTATTTATTATTTTTTTGTAATTTTTAATCAATTTTTATCCCGTAATTTTTTTTTTTCAAATTTTTGTATAATATTTGTAATAATTTTGTAAAATTTGAATATTGATATTTTGTAAATTTTTTACATGTTCATCCAAAATCTTTTTAAATTATTTGCCTTTAAAATATATTAAAAGTGCAAAGCATGCAACCAAAGGTAAGAATATTTGAAAATTGAGGTGGATTATGGTGCCTATAATATTTTAGTCTCAAATGCTTCTATAAAATTTTTTTGTAGATCATATTAAAAATAAAATAGAAAGGAAGTGTTAAGAAGATTCAAAGATGTATGGTAAATTAATAAGATTAAGTAACATTTTAATTGAATAGCTAAGACAACGAGGATAAAAATAAGAAGAAGAAACAAACTTATACTACGTCTTGATAACACTGGAGAAACATGATTTAAAAAATAGAATTAAAAAAATTGATAATTTATCATTAACTTTGATTATTCCCACGCTATTTATCACAATTTATTCATTAAATATACAAGAGCGGAGTCATAGAAACTATATTGACTAAATAATTAAATTAAGTGAACTCTTTCTTACCTTCTATCATGGTTTATTTAGATAAAGTTTATAACAATAAAAATTGAATTTGATGGCATCTTTTCTTCTTTCATATGGCCAACTTCTCTAACTATTATTTTAATCCCACAACTTCTCTAACTAATCATAAATAATAATTATCGTTTCTATCAATGCTTGTTATTTTCACTTAGTTTATTCATTGATTCATTGAATATACAAGGGTTGAGTCACACAATCCAAATTAATGAAATCACTCTTCCTTATGCCTTTTCATGATATACTTATTTATTAGATGATATAGCTGTAATAATAGAAAAATAATTTTGCAATACCATCTTTTCTTCTTTCATATGGCCAAATAACCCTTCTCATTAATATTATTTTAATCTCACAATTTCTCTAATCATAAATAAGAAGAATTGGTTGCATGCCTATTTTGTAAATAACTTAGAGTTGGAAATGAATTAATCATTTAGTCGTATGGTGGTTGCATAACTAATCTTATTAGTTACAACAATGCATGAATGAATGCAATTAACATTATTTTCTTGAAACCCAAATAGTTTAATTCTTTTATGGAATTTTTTTGCCTCAAGCTAATTATTTTAGAATATGTAGTGCACTAAGTTGAAATTAGTTATTCTGACTTCAAGTCATATTAGAAGAATTTTAGGAATTTGAAAACTATTATGGATGTATTAGTAATTAGTTTTTATATTCAAACCTTATGATATGTCTAAGAAAATTAGATATCTAAATTGAAGACTTCATATCATAAATTCCTTTTGAAGCTAAACAATTTAATGGTTTATTTTCAATTTTTACAAAATCCAAATCAAGATGTTAGGGTCAAATGTGAATTAGTGTTAAATTAGTTGGTAATTGGTAAATAAAAATGAAAGAAAAACCGTTAATGAATCAAGTTATTTAATTAAGTTGCCAATTTTATTCAAAACATTATTGAATTCACTTTACATGCTTTCTTGGTTTTATATTTTTTTTATTTTTAGAAATCGTCTTTTGAAGATACGATTTTAGTTCATAATTTTTTTTTTTTAAATTAGAAATTATATTTTGAAAAAATGATTTTTTTTGTTATTATTTAAAAAAAAAATCGTCATTTTAAAGAGATGATTTAAAAAATAAATATTTTTTTATTTGATAAAAATTACAATAAATTTAGAATTATTTTTATGACTATAATAGTTTAAAAATGATCTTTTTAAACTATTGTACTAAAAAAATCTGTGCTTACCCGGGGTAGTGGGCAATAAAGAAGTGAATAGAGGTGGTAGGGTGGCTGTCATCCAGCTGGACTCTCAAACGCGAAAATGGAGATTTGTTTATCCCAAGTCACAAGTCTCTCTCTCTCCGCCTTTTTCGCTTTTTGTCCCATTCAATGCCCTTCACTCTTCTCCACCGCTCCACAGCACTCCTTCTCAGGCCTACTTTGGTCAAATCAAAAGTCCTCAAACTGTATCCAAGCTGTATTTAGCTTTTGTCCTGTAGCTCTAAAAATTCCTTTTTAAAATCTTTTTTAAAAATCTCAAAATTAATTATTTGGAATTGTAATAATATGAAGGGATAAAGAAAAAGACAAAAAAGCAATGGAGTTTAAAAATTAAAACAACAATGGATGGAGCATGATTGAGTGAGGCAAATTAGCTTAGCTAAGTGTCACGGACTTAGTCGTTCACTAAGCTCATGCGGCACTTAGACAAGCCAAGACACTTGATCTTGCTAAGTCAGCCTTACTCCCTCAATGCCTAGCTTGCTCGGCTAAGACACTCGCGACTCGAAAGCTTAAGAAGCTTGGTAGGCAACTCTTGAAAGAATGGAAGCTTTCTATTACTCAAAGAAGCTCTTACAAGTGCTTGGAAGCTCACTTGCTTGGTTAGGAAGTGATTTGAGTGGTGCCTTGGCCAAATGAGGCCCTCACCTATTTATAGGCACCAAGGGAACTCTCTGGAACCTTGGAGGGTTCCTTACAAATCAAGAATATTCTAGAACTCCCTACACTAATCTATGTACATCCTTATGTACAAGAAATCTCTAGAATTCTCTAGAAAGCCCCGGACTCCTCTCGTGCCTTCCACCATGGTGTAGAATTGTGTGGATTCCTCCAGACTTCTCTAGAACCTTCCACACTCTTCCCACTTCTAGGAGTCTCCAGAAGCTTCCTGGCTCTATATAAGGCCATGGGGAGGCTCATTTGAATAAGCTTGTGACATAAGGGTCCCATGACTCATTTCATTTGGGTCTTGCAATCCTGTGTTCCAACTGTGCTCATTCATCAATTTCATTGGTAAATTATTATTAAAAAAATTAAATTAATAATCTTTTTCAAAAATTAAATTAAAAACACTTTTGAATACAACATTTCCAATAAAAATATACCAAATACACTTCTAATATTGCAAAAAAATTGTTAATGGACAATAAGGGAACATGCAGCACAGTCTTCAACGAGATGTTGAAGCCAGTACCTATACCTTTTAAACCAACTCCTCTCTTCTGCTTCATTCATCATCCCAAAGCTCTCCACACTCATCATTTCCCTCAAAACTAGCTAGTTCTTAATCCTCTTTGACAAAACCATGGGCAACATTTGCTCGATTTCACTCTCCGCTGACCGCATTGTCTATGGCTTCTGGGATGGCACTACTGAGCATGCAAATTACCTGCGCAAACTTCCTGAAAATCTGGTAGAATTGGGAACCGCCTGTGAAAGATTGAGGGAGTTAAGGAACGATGTGAAGAGGATGGTGGATATTGCTGAGAGGGAACAAATGCAGCCGCTGGACCAAGTACAAGGGTGGCTTTCAAGGGTTGAAACTCTGGAAACTCAAGTCACTCAACTGATTGGAGATGGCACCGAGGAGGTTGAGAAGAAATGTCTCGGTGGTCGCTGTCCTAGGCATTGCAGGAGCAGATACAAGTTGGGGAAGAGAGTAGCTAGAATGTTGAAAGAAGTGGACATTCTAATGAGCCAAAGACCTTTGGATGTGGTGGCTGAGAGGTTACCTTCACCTCGCGTAGGCGAAAGACCAAGTGAAGCAACTGTCGGCATGAATTCCAGACTTGGCATGGTTTGGAGCAGCCTGGATGAAGAACAAGTGGGAATTATTGGTCTGTATGGGTTAGGAGGTGTTGGGAAAACCACCCTTTTAACCGAAATCAATAATGCTTTTACTAAAACAACCCATGATTTTGATTTTGTGATCTGGGCAACAGTTTCCAGAAATGTAAACCTTGGAAAAATTCAGGATGACATTTGGAAGAAGATAGGGTTTTGTGATGATAGATGGAAAAGCAAAGATCGAGATGAGAAAGCTACGAGCATCTGGAACGTCCTGACCGGAAAGAGGTTTGTGCTGTTGCTAGATGATGTTTGGGAGCGGCTGACTTTATTAGACGTCGGGGTTCCACTCCAAAATAAGAAAAATAAGATAGTATTCACCACTCGATCTGAAGAGGTGTGCGCTCAAATGGAAGTTGATAAGAGGATCAAAGTGGATTGCCTAACAAGGACCGAATCCTGGGATTTGTTTCGAATGAAGCTTGGAGAAGACGCTCTCAATTTCCATCCTGACATACCCAAGCTAGCTCAGGTCGTTGCACAAGAGTGTTGCGGTTTGCCACTTGTCCTAACTACCATGGGTAAGGCCATGGCTTGTAAGAAGACGCCGCAGGAATGGAAACATGCAATTAGAGTGTTCCAAAGCTCTGCCTCAAAATTGCCAGGTATGGGGGATAGAGTGTTTCCTCTTTTAAAATACAGTTATGATTGCTTACCCACGGAAGTTGCCAGATCTTGCTTCTTGTATTGTTCTCTATATCCAGAAGATTATGCGATGTCAAAATCAAGTTTGATAAACCGTTGGATTTGTGAAGGCTTTTTAGATGAATTTGATGACTGGGAGGGAGCAGAAAACCAGGGTTACAACATTATTGGTACTCTGATTCATGCATGTCTATTAGAAGAAGCTGATGTTGATTATCAAGTAAAACTGCATGATGTAATCCGTGATATGGCATTGTGGATAGCTCGTGAAACTGGGAAGGAGCAGGACAAGTTCTTGGTGAAGGCCGGCAGTACGTTAACTGAAGCTCCTGAAGTTGCTGAATGGATGGGGCCAAAAAGGATTTCACTGATGAATAACCAAATCGAGAAACTAACAGGGTCTCCCATTTGCCCCAATCTCTCAACTTTGTTTCTTAAGGACAATAGTTTGAAGATGATCACTGATAGTTTCTTCCAGTTTATGCCAAATCTAAGAGTTTTAGACTTGTCAGATAATAGCATAACTGAATTACCACGGGGAATCTCTAATTTGGTTTCACTACGATATCTCGACCTATCACTCACTGAAATAAAAGAGTTGCCAATTGAGNTCTCAATTTCCATCCTGACATACCCAAGCTAGCTCAGGTCGTTGCACAAGAGTGTTGCGGTTTGCCACTTGTGCTAACTACCATGGGTAGGACCATGGCTTGTAAGAAGACGCCGCAGGAATGGAAATATGCAATTGAAGTGTTAGGAAGCTCTGCCTCAAAATTTCCAGGTATGGGGGACAAAGTGTTCCCTCTTTTAAAATACAGTTATGATTGCTTACCCACCGAAGTTGCCAGATCTTGCTTCTTGTATTGTTCTCTATATCCAGAAGATTATTGCATACCAAAATTAGCTTTGATAAAGAGTTGGTTTTGTGAAGGCTTTTTAGACGAATTTGATGACATGAAGAGAGCACAAAACCAGGGTTACAACATTATTGGCACTCTGATTCATGCATGTCTATTAGAAGAAGCTGATGTTGATTATCGAGTAAAATTGCATGATGTTATCCGTGATATGGCATCGTGGATAGCTTGTGAAACAGGGAAGGAGCAGGACAAGTTCTTGGTGCAGGCCGGCAGTGGGTTAACTGAAGCTCCTGAAGTGGCTAAATGGATGGGGCAAAAAAGGATTTCACTGGCAGATAACCAAATTGAGGAACTAACAGGGTCTCCCAATTGCCCCAATCTCTTAACTCTGATTCTTGCGGAAAATAATTTGAAGATGATCTCTGATAGTTTCTTCCAGTTTATGCCAAGTCTAAGAGTTTTAGACTTGTCATATAATAGCATAACTGAATTACCACGGGGAATCTCTAATTTGGTTTCATTACAGTATCTCAACCTAGAACAAACTAACATAAAAGAGTTGCCAATTGAGTTGAAGAACCTGGATAAATTGAAATGTTTGTTGTTGTCTGACATGCCTCAACTTTCTTCAATTCCAGAGCAGTTAATATCAAGTCTTTCAATGTTGCAAGTGATTTACATGTTCAACTCTGGAATTTCTGATGGAGTAGTACTCAAAGATAGTCTTCTGTCTGATGATAATGAAGCCTTGGTTGAGGAATTGGAGTCCTTAAAGTACTTGCATGATTTAGGTGTCACTATAACAAGTGCCTCTGCTTTCAAAAGGCTTCTAAGCTCTGACAAGCTAAGAAGCTGCATTTCCGGTGTGTGCCTCAAGAATTTCAACGGTTCAAGCTCTCTCAATTTAACATCTCTCAGCAATGTAAAGCGTCTCTGTGGCCTCTCTATCTCAAACTGTGGCTCGTTGGAAGATTTGGAGATTGATTGGGCTTGGGAAGGAAAGGAAACAACGGAATCTAATTACCTTAACTCAAAGGTCAGTTCCCACAACTGTTTCCACAGCCTTGTAATGCTAGGAGTCGAAATGTGTTCGAGGTTCAAGGATCTAACATGGCTTGTTTTTGCTCCAAACCCCAAAGCTCTTGCAATAGCTAGTTGTGATCAAGTGCAAGAAGTAATAGGTACCCGTAAATGTGATGAATCTGCAGAGAACGGAGAAAACCTTGGTCCATTTGCCAAACTCCAAGTGCTTCACTTAGTTGATCTACCACAATTGAAGAGCATATTTTGGAAAGCCCTGCCATTTATATACTTAAATACAATCTGTGTAGATAGTTGTCCACTTCTAAAGAAGCTGCCACTCAACGCCAACAGTGCCAAGGGACATCGAATTGTCATTTCCGGACAAACCGAGTGGTGGAATGAACTAGAGTGGGAGGATGAGGCAACTCAAAATGCTTTTCTTCCATGCTTCGTACCTATTGAAGAATAAGGGCCTGCAGGAATCTCGGAAAGGCTTCAATGTGATTCTAGGTGAGACCCCTTTCAGAATTAACTATCACTTGATCCTGAATAGGTATTGATCCAAATAAAGCAGTCAATTATAGCATCTTTTCATGGTTGTATACTTGAAAAATGCAATTCCACTTCAAACACAAGAGGCAATTGATTGCAGGTTTGCAAGGGATTATCTTGTTGTTGGAATTCAGATTCCGTAACCTTTACATATGTTGGTCAGATCTGACCTTTAAAAAGTACCCATATAAAAAAGCCCAATCTTGTGGTTGTTCTATTTTAGCTTGATAAGTCAATGGTATATATTTTTATGCAATCTTTTTTTGTTTAGTGGCAGAATATAACTTCATAAGCAAGAAATGCTAGCTTCCATAACCTTGGCTCGGCAAGAATCCATTGTTGTCCGAGGTTGAAGGATGTGGATGGCTTATTTTCAAGCCAAATGCTCAATATGTTGACGTGACAGGCCGTAACCAAATGAACATGTAATCGTTTATCTATGTGAGGTGAACTGATGGTGTATATATGTTGTTTCATTGTGTTTGTGTGAATTGATGCATAATTTCTTGTGATTTAGTGTGTACAGTTGCATCATATAATAAAAATGGTTTTGAGTATTTGAATTGCCATATGACACTTTTTTTTTCTTGGAAACAATTGTGAGATGCATACCATGGAGAGTGTCAAAAATTTGAGCTAGATGGCTTTTCTTAATTGATCTACTTCAATTGAAGAGCATGCACCGGATTTCTTTGCTTGGAACCAATAATAGGTTAACTGGCTAAAATATGTATTATCCTCATATAAACGTTACTTTTCATGGTTGTATACTTTGGGCTTCCAATGTATAATGTAAAAAATATAATCCTATTTTCAAAAAGAAAAGACCGTTAAGTCTGGGCACTCCAAGATCAGTTAAGAAATATTATACCTTTGTTCATGGAGAAGGAAGCTTTTTGATGGTCCTTAGCTTATTCTAGTGAATGGTGATTCTCATAGCTTTAAAAGATTTTTTTACTCAAAACATTTGTACTAAGCTAATATCTAGCTAGCACTTGGGCCATTTGGCTACTCAAATTTTTTGGCTAGTGCGTATAAGAGCTAAGTCAATCTTCTAAGGTACTAAGTGGGAAATGTATTTATTTCAACTCTCAAGGGATGATAGAATAAAAGTTTGTATGACTTCTCAACTAATAATTTATAGGGATTTGAAGGGTTTCACAACTTACCATCATTACATCCAATCTATATTGCATTTTGTAATTACGCTTACATAAAACTTGTATTTATACCCTCAATATTTAAAAAGTATAGTTGGTTGATAAAAGATTTAGTAGAAATCCTATTATTCCTAGACACGAGAAAGTTTAAGAATTTATAATGCATCAACCTTCAATAGTTATATATGTATTTCGTCTGCAACATCACCCACTCACTAGAAGTAGACCTTATGGATATATGTCAAGGTAGGTAATAGTGTTGATCCCTAGAAGAATGGAGCCTTGAGGATAGTAAAACCCAAATATGAGTATGATATCAAAATAGATAAAACGTTTAGCTTCAACCAAAATTCTTTTCTTATTACTATTGTACATTTCATATAGATGCACTAAATTTACAATCCAATTACACTACCCAAATTCCACTATGGCTTCAAAATTAAACAGAATCAATCTTTATTTTTGCATGTATTTTTACTTGGTGTGTTTTTCTCTTAATTTACAACTCCATCTTGGTTCTTTAATAATTTTCTAGTATGAAACTGAGTGAGTTCTTGAACTTAGTTCAGGATTTTTTTTAGAATTCTTTGGCCTCATATCTAATAACAATTTTTTAATCTTAGCTTTTTCAAAATTCTTCAATTGTCAAATTGTTGTGCCAATGTGATAGTTTTGAACTTATTTCTATTGTGCAATTAAAGCAAGAAACATAAAAAAAAAAAAAAAAAAAAAAAGACAAGGTTTAACATGGCTAGTCAATTATATTTAGAATTTACTATTTTATAATGAACATTATGAAAAGAAAACAAGGCAAATATACGATTTTAAGTTCGAAAACAATCTCATATTTTTCTACTCATAATTGAATTTAAGTGCTAAACATATAATTCGAAATGGGTTAGAGGATCAATTTCAAAATGTTTATTATAATTTTATTAAACTTGATAAAATTTCAATATTTTAAAATTTGCATTTTTGGAAAGAAAAACATCATGGTAGTTGAAATTTTTTATTATTTTGGAATTATCTCCTGAAATCAAAGATTAAAAAAAATGAAATAAGAGATTTATTTTTTCAATTTTCTTTTAAATACCTTTTATAACTTTTCAATTTTTTTTCCATTGTCCATATATCAACTTTCTAGATGTTTATACATCTCCATTAATGTTATTACACTCTATTTTAACATCTTTTTTTGTTTTTCTTAAGTTTATTGTTTCAAAATAAGGAAGGGTATATAAGTTGTGACTTAAAGAAAATGTAATGTTAATTTTTATTAGAGATGTATTTAATTTTCAGGTCTAATTTACCAAGTAATTATTTTAAATTCAATCATTCAATTAAAAATTATATAAAAAGTAGTGGAGCAATCTAAAAATGGGGCTGAGAGAGGCAAAACATAGGTACTTATCCGAAGGTAGGTAAATGAACAAATTACTTGTGTGGGCTAATGGTAATTATTAAAGTTCATGTTTTATCTCGAGAAAGGAAACAAATCCCTCTTTGTACAAAAATTTTAGGGGAGAACTTACCCTAATCATGATGGGCAGACCATAATTGGGCACCATAACTAAGGGTCCCATTTGGTTCCTTTTATTTATTTATTTTATCAAATGCAACTTTTAATGCTTGTAATGGGAATACAGTGTATGATGTAAACCATTTTATTCAAGAATAATTGTAAGAGGATTATAAGTCGATCTCTCCTAGGATAAAAACATTTCCTTACAAATATATATATATATATATATAACAAATTTTTGAAAATCATTTTTAAAATCTAATAATCATTTTAAGTGGTTCCTAGATAATTAGTAAGTAGATGGTTTTATCCAAATAATTATTTTATTATTAGAATATAACATCAAATCACTATTTTGTTATATTTAAATGATAAGTGATTGTATTTAAAATTAGTCCTAATGTAACCATTATTTAAAATCACTTTTAAAAATCTCAAAAAATAACTCAAAGTGATTTCTAAACAATCACTTGATAAATTTTTCTTCCATTTTTTTTTAATAATACTTTATTAAAAAATACTAGCAAAACAATTTTTTTAGTTTGTATCTAATGCTAAGGTAGCATTTAGATATACTTCTTATTCTATTTAAAAAAAAAATTAAAATTTCTATATAAGATAAAAGAACTATATCACATAAAGCAAAAATTTATCTTGTGTTCTTTAAAACTTTTTCCAAAACTTTGAGAAAGTGAACATTTTTTACTTTCTTAAAGTTTAAAAATTTTAAAAAGTGTTTTCAAATATACAAGGTATGTACTTACTTTTGTATAAACATTCCTATATTTTTTTTTATAAAGTTTTCTATTTTAAAAATAAAAATAGGAAATATATCCGAGCATATATTCAAGGATTCTCTTTAAAAATGTTTTTAATAGAAGTGCTACTAGCAAAAGTAGTGCTACAAATAGAAATAATTTTTTTTTCAATGTTTCAATTACCTAAAGGAATAAGGGAATGCAACATTATGGAAGAAGCTTAAAAATGATTTTTGTTTCGGGTTATTTTATTTGCAATTTTGTAATCTCATTCATCAATTTCATCCGTAAAATATTATTAAAATTAATGAATATTAAAGAAATTAAATCAAAAACCCTTTTCATATTTATATTTAATGGATGGAGCATTAGCTTAGCTAAGTGTCATAGGATACTTCAAATGAGCCTTCCCATGGGTTTATATAGAGTCTAGGGAGCTTTTGGAGGCTCTTACACATAGCCATTAGTGGAAAGAGTGTGGAAGGTTCTAGAGATGCCTAGAGAAGTCCACACATCTCTACACTATGGTGGAAGGCATGAGATGAGTCCAAGGCTTTCTAGATAATTCTAGAGATCTCTAGAGATCTCTTGTATATTCTTATACATAGACTTGTACATAGAATGATGTAAGGTGTTCTAGAATAGTCTTGATTTGTAAGGAACCCTCCAAGGTTCCAAAGAGTTCCATTGGTGCTTATAAATAGGTGATGCCTCATTTGGCCAAGGCACCAAGTGAGTACCCAAAGCACTTGTAAAGTTAATTCCTTTGAACAATAAAAGCTTCTATTCTTTAAGAGTTGTCTACTATGCCTTCTAAAGCTTCCAAATCGTGAGCATTTTAGCCTAGCAAGCTAAGTATTGGGAGTAAGGCTGACTTAGTAAGATCAAGTGTTTTGACTTGTCTAAGTGTCGCATGAGCTTAAGAAAAGACTAAGTGTAATGCCCAAGTTTTCTTTTTAAAGGGTAATTTAGGAAATTCTTAATAATGATATTAAATTAATTAATTAATTAATTTAATAAAATGGAAGAGAGGTGAAAAGGTAATTTTATGAATAATACCCTAGGTATAAATAGAAAATTCTCTTCTTCCTGTTCTTTTTTTTAATCGTATTCCTGTTCGTAGAGAGTTTCCAGAGAACGTGAAGTTGAGGTCAGATTTCAAGGTTTGAAGAACAAACCTCTTTAGGTAAGTTTCTAACCCCTAGATTATTATTTTAGATTCATTAGTTAATTTCAAGTACATTAGATATATATTTTTTGGAAAACCCCAAATCTAGATTAGGGTTAGATTATTTTTTTTTTTAATTCGTTTTAATATCAAATAATGAAAATTTAAGATTTTGATTTATTATTGGAATTGGGGGGATCTTAAGTTTTTTTTATTAGAAAAAAAAAATTCCTATGAAGATTTCGATTTAGATTAGGGTTAGTTTATTATTATTATTATTATTATTATTTCGTTTTAATATCAAAATAGTGAAAATTTAAGATTTTGATTTATTGTTGAAAATTGGAAATTCTTAAGCTTTTAGGGAAAAAAAAAAAAAAAATTGGAAGACGCGTGTGCACACTGTGGAATTGGAGAATGGCTTAAGGATTAAAAAATAAAAATAAAAATGGAGGACGCGTGTACACCGGTGGAATTGGAGAATGAAAATATATATATATATATATATAGATATATATATATATATATGTGGGTGTGTGGGTGTGTACGGATGGAGGGTGGTTAGTTAATATATATATATATATATATATATGTCTATTATTTTGTTGACAATAATGGAGTATTGTTGGGAATAAAGTTTATATTTAAAAAAAAATAAAAATGAGAGAATAGAAGTTTTAAATAAAAAGGAAGTAAAGTTTTTTTTAATATTATAATTATGAGCGTAAGTTAATAAATAACATAGAAATTAATTATTGAAATAAATTATAGTTTAATTAAGTTGTGTCCCAAGAAATAAATTTTAAAATAAATAAATAAATTCAATTTTATATGAATTAGAAA
>JAAKHE010000975.1:87722-108847 GCA_011039315.1 Vitis labrusca
TTTATGTTGGATTTTGTTTAACTATTAGTTGTGTTCATTTGGATCTTTTGGTATTTGGAAGTTATTTGGATATTGATCCTTCAAATTTTATGTTAGATCAAAGTTGAGTTTTGGAGATTTTGAAATTTGTTCAAGTACTTGAATTGTTTAAGTTTGCAAATATTTGGACAATAGATTTTGGATAGTGGATGTTTTAGTTTTGAAATTGAATTTTGAGAATTTTAGATTTTGTTCCGCTACTCTGAACAGGTATTTGGTAATTGGTAACTTCCGATTACAAGATAATTGTTTGGGTCAGGTTACACTGTAAGCTTTCGGGTTTGAAGTGTGAAATGACCGTCACGCCCTTAGAGTGGGTCTTGGGGCGTGACACTAAGTCTGTGATAATCGGTATCACAGCGTGGCTACGAAGCGAGCATAGTAAATGAAGCATGTCGGGCTCCAACGAATATCAAAGGAAAAAGAGTAAAACAAAAATAAAAAAATATAATAGGTGACTATGAATTATGGTGGCAAGTGAGGAAAAAAAAACAGAAAAGTGGGAATGTGGCAAATGGCATGTGAAATGTGTGAGAGAGTTGATGTGAGAGAAATAAGAAAAATAAATTATACATGTACTTGTCAATAGGTGGTATTAAAGTAGGATGTACTTTTGAAGGTAATTATGAAATAAATTTGAAAGCATTATTAGAGTGCAAGAATAGATAATATTTTTTCCTATTTTACACTAAAATTAAAAAGGTGAAAGCAAAGTTCTAAAAATCCCATAATATTTTGGTTGATGCATGGTTACATGACTTTCCCAATATTAAAACCATTAAGTTACGAAACATTCAAGGCATTACCTCACATCAACAACAAACACCAAAACATTTGTCATTCCTTCAAATCCTGCAAATGAAAAGGAAGTAATTATAAATATTGAATTAAGAATAATACATAGTCCAATCATATTTGGTTTGATTTTAATTGGAATCATAGCTTATACCTTTGTTTTTATCTTGCTTTGAAA
Organism: Vitis labrusca; assembly: GCA_011039315.1. Classification (NCBI taxonomy): domain Eukaryota; kingdom Viridiplantae; phylum Streptophyta; class Magnoliopsida; order Vitales; family Vitaceae; genus Vitis; species Vitis labrusca. Next base: position 88,735 of record JAAKHE010000975.1, read on the forward strand.
GAGTGAAGGAAAGTATTTAGAGTAGCTTCATCCTCCCATTCCAACTCATTCCACCACTTCTGCTTTCCTGTAATCACAACTAAACGTTCCTTGGCACTGTTAGAGTTGAGTGGCAGCTTCTTCAACTTTGGACACCCAACTACTTCAATTTTGTTAAGGTAAAGAAAGGGCAGGGGATTCCAATACACATTCTTCATTTGGGGTAGACCATATAACTCCAGTTGTATGAGTTTTGTGAATGGGCTCAGATTTCCTCCATCCTTTGCACCTTTACCTATCACTTCTTCCATTTCATCACATTCTCCTATTGTAAGATATTGGAGGTTTGGGGCAAAAATAAGCCATGTCAGATTCTTCAACATTTGGCATCTATAGATGACCACTTGGTGAAGGCCATGGAAGCATTTGACCTTTGGGTTGAGATCGCCATACTCTACTGTTTCCTTTCCTTTCCCTACCCAATCAAACTTAATCTCTCTCAAAGCATCAAAATCTTCCATCGTAAGCGAAATGAGATGCTTCATCTTTTTTAGAGATGATACGTTGAGTGAGCTTGAACCTTTGAACATCTTGAGGCAGATTGCTCGAGTGCAACTCAGTAACTTTCTGGAACTTAAAAATCTCTGGAACATAGAGGCACTTGCTATGGTGATACTTAAATCCGTCAAGTATTTCAAACTCTCCAATTCTTCTACCAAGGACTCATTACCATATGATTCAATGCTTCCTATAACTTCTTGATCATAAAGTCCACACTTGAACATGCCAACCCCTTGCAGCATTAAAAGACTTGATATAAGTCCTCGTGGAATTGAAGAGAGTTTAGATGTAGAGCTCAAATTCAAACCCTTCAATTTTACGAGATTCTTCATCTCAATTGGCAACTTCTTTATCTCTGTCTCAGATAAATCAAGATATAGCAATGAAACCATACTAGAAATATCTGATGGTAACTCAACTATTTTCGTGTTTGATAAGCTCAACACTCTTAGATTGGGCATAAATTGGAAAAAACCATTGCCTATCATCTTCAAACTATACGAATCCAGAAAAAGTGTGGACAGGTTGGGGCATGTGGGCGATCCTATTAACTTCTCAATTCGGTTGTACATCAGTGAAATCCTTTCTGCGGTAGTCCATTTGACAAACTCAGGTGCTTGGGTCAAACCGGCCCTTGTTTGTACCAAAAACTTGCCCTTCATCTCCCCCATTTCACCAGATATCCACAAGGCCATATCACGTATCACATCATGCAATTTTACTTGGTTAGCATCTGAAGGTTCCTCGAGTAGACATGAATGAACGAGAGTACTGATAATGTTGAATCCCTGATTTTTGGCTCCATCCGTGTCATTAAATTCATCTAAAAATCCCTCACAAATCCATTGATATATCAAAGTTTCCTTACATATTAAAAAATCTTCTGGGAATAGAGAACAATATAAGAAGCAAGATTGAACTATTTTGGAGGGCAAACTATCATAGCTGTATTTCAAAAGTGGGTACACTCGATGCCCCATACCTGGAAAATTTGAAGCACATGTTTGTAGTACTCTAATTGCATGCTTCTAATCTTGGGGTGTCACTTTAGAAGCCATGGCTCGCCTTATCGTAATTATCGCCAGTGGCAAACCGCAACACTTTTTTGCAACCATTTCAGCTAGGTCAGATATTTCTGGATCAGAATTAAGGGTGTCCTCTCCCACATATTTTTGGAACAAATCCCACGAATCCTTCCATGCTAAAGATTTCACTTCTATATTCTTGTGAGCTCCCATTTGGCCGCACAAGTCCTGAGATCGAGTGGTGAATATCAGCTTAGACTTATTTTTTTGGTCAGGAGGTGGAATTCCCACTTCTAACAGATCCATTTGCTCCCACATGTCATCCAACAACATCACAAACCTCTTTTTGCTCAAGGCTTTCCAGATGTCTTTGGCTTTCTCATAGTGGCTTTTGCTTTTCCATTTATCATCACAGAATCCCACATTCTCCCAAATCTCATTCTGAACCTGCTCTAGAATCGGAGTTTTGGAAACCACTACCCAAATTATGACGTCAAAATTGTAGGATGTTTTAAGGAAATGATTGTTGATTTGGGTCAAGAGGGTGGTCTTCCCAACGCCCCCTAACCCATATAAGCCGATCATCCCCACATGTTCTTCTTCGAGACTCCTCCAAACTTTGTCAAATGTTGATTCCAATCCCACAGTGGATCCGCTGGGTATTTCCTCCACAGGACCTGGAGGTACAATATCAGCCACCACCTCAAAATTACGTCCTTCGCTCATTAGAATAGCCACATCTTGTAGCTTCCTGACCAGTTTTTTTCCCAACCTGTATTTGGAGATGCAATGCTTAGGATAGCAACAACCACATAATCGTTTCTCCTCAATGGTCTCTGCACCATCTCCAATCAGTTGAATGACTTCAGTTTCCATAGCTTCCACTCTGGAAAGCCAACCTTGTACCTGATCGAGACGCTTCATTTGTTGCCTCTCAGCCACATCCACCTTCCTATTCACATCGTTCTTCAGCTCCCTTGATTTTTGAAGCTCTGTTCTCAAAGTAATCCGATTTTCTACAAGCTTGCATATGTAATTTGCTCGAGCAGCAGTGCAATCACAACAACAACCAACGATGTCATCGGTAGAGATTGAGACTGAAAACACGTTTCCCATTGATTTATGAAAATTTCAAAGGAGAAGGCAAGAAAGAAGAATGACAAATTCGAAGGAGAAAAGGAATGTCTTTTATTTACAGATATTGGGAAATTGATGAGGAGAAAGAAAGAAAAAAAGGTGATGAGCACCAAGTCGAGGGTGATGCACATGGGGCCCTTAGCTAAGCTAAGCTCTCTCTCTCTCTCTCTTCCTTAATTATTAAAGTGAATTATTCAAAGGTATATCACTGTGAAACTGTGAGTTTTCTTTTTTAAATAACTAAATTTTCAATTGGTTATATTATTTACCACTTAATATAATTGTCATAATAGAGAAGTTTGTTTGAAAAATTATGATTTCTTATATCCGATCTTCTTAGATTTATGTCTTTATTTAATTAATTTTTATAATTATAAAATTGCTAAGAAATTACTTAATTCAAGTAATATGTGAAAAGAAGATATTATTTATTATATTTTTAATCATGATTTTTAATTATTTGTTTGTAAAAATGTTTTGCATTTAATTATAATTTATTGTCCACTCAAGATTTTTTTAATAAAAAAACTAGTCTGATTTTGAAATTTTAAAATTAAAATATAAAAAATTATAAACACATCCGTGGTCATCTAAAACCTGGAAAAAAAAATTGGTAAATTGAAAATTACTTCAAAATGCACATGATTATTAATGACAATATATTGGGTATGTTTGTTTTTCAAAACTTGTTGATGTGGTGTATATAATAATGCTTACTAATGTGGTATAATAATTTATTTATATTTTGGATCTTATTAAGAATTCATTAATTGAAAATAAATAAAATGATAACTAAGTTATTTTATTAAAAAAGAATTTTTATAATTCATTTTTCTAATAATTTAAAGTTTTTATTAATTAATTATCTTCAAATCCAAATACCTTTTTTTTGCCTTCCTTACTTAAGTTTTGATTTGATAAAAATGAATGGATAGTTATATTATATTAACATATACTAATGTGGTAGAATAGATCTATTGAATACCTTTCCATTAGTAATACAAGTATTATTAAGTAGAATATACCAAACCTGAAGCTGAAATATCTAGACAACTAATTATGCTAAAAGAAGTGGGAAAACTTTCAGAAAAAGGCCTCTATTATTTGGTAGACAATAGTACTTAAGTTGAAAAGGATATGTAATGCATTAAAGTCTTAGTCTCTAGTTTTAGGTGGACAGTAGTACTCAAGTAGAAAATGATATGTGAATGCACTAAAATCATGAAGACATTTTTGATAGAGCGAGATGAGTTGTCACTTATTTAACTTCTCATATTAACTGTCAGTTAATGAGAAATGAGATTAATTGAAATGGTGATTTGCAACCTAAATTAAGTTTTATTGCAACTCCAATTGAAAATTTGAATTGCCAATAACTTGGAAAGTCTTGTCTTATTTGGAATCATAACACTTAGATTTTGGAATTTTTGAAAGTTTTTTCTTTTATTCTTTTTATTTTGTAAAACAAATTCTTTTCTCTTTTGGAGTTATTATACCGTGATAACAAGAAAGTTTTATTCTGTTGTGATTAAATGGATATGATTTTTGAAAAGGTTTTTAATTTAACTTTTTTAAAGAGAATCACTTCGTATATGTTTGGAAACATTTCTCATCTTTGTTTTTAAAATAGAAAGTCATATAAAATATAAAAATTCATATACAAAAGTAGGCAAATATTTTATATACTTGAAAATACTTTTTAAAATTCTTAAATTTAAGTATTAAAAGAAATTCACTTTCTCAAAACTTTCAAAATTTTGAAAAATGTTTTAAAGAAAACAAGATAAATTTTTTGCTTTATGCATTAGAGTTATTATATTTTGTATAGATCGTAAATATATCCAAAACTTACTTTGGTATTTAGATATAAACTAAAAAATATGTTTTAATAGTATTTTTTATAAGGTATTATAGAATAAGAAAAATTAACTTTTAAAAGAATCCTCTATAAAGTAATTTCTCCCAAATCACCTTAACTTCTTTTTTGAGATGTTTAGTGATTTTCTTGAGACCGAGAACACGTTTCCCATTGATGTATGAAAATTTCCAAGGAAAAGGTAAGAAAGAAGAATGACAAATTCCAAGGAGAAAGGAATGTCTTTTATTTGCAGATATTGGGAAATTGATGAGGAAAAAGAAAGGAAAAAGGTGATGGGGCACACACATGGGGCACTTGCAAAGCTATATCTATATATATATATATATATATTCATTATTAAAGTGAATTATTCAAAGGTATAGTTTCAGGAGTTTTCTTTTTTAAATAACTGAATTTTTTTAATTGACTAATTTACTGCTTGACCATCAAGAATTACAATTGATATGGGTAGACTTGGTAAAGAAGTTCATATTTCGTAATATAATTACCATAATAGAGAAGAATGTTCCTGTGATTAAGATTTCCTATATTCGATCTCCTTAGATTTAATCTTTAGTTTTTATTTTATATAATTATAAAATTGCTAAGAATTAGTTAATTCAAGTAATATATGAAAAGAAGATATTATTTATTCTATTTTTAATAATGATTTTCAATTATTTGTTTGTAAAAATGTTTTGCATTTAATTATAATATATTGTCAGATTTTTTGATAGAAAAACTAGTCCAAATTTGAAAATTTTAAAATTAAAATATGAGATTTATGTACACATTCATAATCATCTAAAACCTAGAGAAAAAAAAAAGGTAAATTATTACAATTACACCTTGATGGTCAAATTCAAAATTACTTGACAATGCACCTGATTATCAATGACAATACATTGGGTATCTTTGTTATTTCCCTTTGTCTTTCTCTAACCCTCCCTATTTTTAAGATGGATGGATTGTGCTTAAGGTTGGATCAATCATAAACAGATTACAAAAAGACCTAGTTAAAAACTTGCCACTTGACTCCCCAAGATCTTCTATTGAAAAAATTAACCAATATAACCATAATTTGAAATTGATTCAATTATGGCTATCCATAATCTCAAACCACTTACCTTTGCCTCCTAGTACTTTCAAACAATCTTGATTTCAAAGAGGTGAGTGATCCACTACAACAAATATGGGGTTTTGCTACAAATTAATTTACAATTAAAAAAGAGTATCTTGTGGTAGAAGATTTCTTTCCACAAAAATTATTTGCGGTGAGTTTGTTGCTATAAGTCCGTGAGCAAATATTTTTAATCATTAAATTTAATTTTATAACAAAATAAACATTTTTTTCACAATAAAATTTGTGGCAACATGTCACTTTTTACCACAAAATAAAATTTGTGGCAACATACCATTTTTCACCATAAATAAGTTTGTAGCAACATGTCATTTTTTCATGAAAATAATCATGGTACAAAGTCGCTTTTTTCCCATAAAAAAGTTCATGGTGAAAGATCACTCTTGTACCATAAATAAAATTTCTAGTGAAATATGTTTTACTACAAAAACAATAAAATAAAGTAAAATAAAAAATTATTCTTATACATCTCACATGTTTCACCTTTAATATATCTCTCATATTTCATCTTTAAATATCCTTTCTAATAAATTTAATAGTAACATTTCAAATGAATTCTACATGTAGCAAACAGCTCATATAGAGTAATAAATTAGAATATATATATAAATATATATAAATATTATGAAACTATCAATGAGGACTCCATCACATATATAGAGAATAGGAACTCAGTCAACACCTATCCTTGGGTTCCCTGTAATTAGCGGATCAGCATGAGTAATGGGGTCAACATATTATACACCTATGATAATCATAATGATCCAGGCTTATCATTTTTCAAAATTTGTATTTAAGGAAAGTTTTGTGTCTTTTCCTGTTAGTGCACATTTTCTCTTTTGTTNAATTTGTGGCAACATACCATTTTTCACCATAAATAAGTTTGTAGCAACATGTCATTTTTTCATGAAAATAATCATGGTACAAGGTCGCTTTTTTGCCATAAAAAAGTTCAAGGTAAAAGATCACTCTTGTACCATAAATAAAATTTCTAGTGAAATATGTTTTACTACAAAAACAATAAAATAAAATAAAATAAAATAAAAAATTATTCTTATACATCTCACATGTTTCACCTTTAATATATCTCTCATATTTCATCTTTAAATATCCTTTTTAATAAATTTAATAGTAACATTTCAAATGAATTCTACATGTAGCAAACAGCTCATATAGAGTAATAAATTAGAATATATATATAAATATATATAAATATTATGAAACTATCAATGAGGACTCCATCACATATATAGAGAATAGGAACTCAGTCAACACCTATCCTTGGGTTCCCTGTAATTAGCGGATCAGCATGAGTAATGGGGTCAACATATTATACACCTATGATAATCATAATGATCCAGGCTTATCATTTTTCAAAATTTGTATTTAAGGAAAGTTTTGTGTCTTTTCCTGTTAGTGCACATTTTCTCTTTTGTTTTTTTTTTTTTTTTTCTTTTGATAGGAAACGACAAAGGGATATATTGATAAAAAGGAAGTACAAGAGAAGGATGAGGAATCCTCCCACCAAAGAAAAACAAAACTACAAGAAATCAAATACAAGAAAATACAAAGTAAAAACAAGCAAACTCTCTAGGTTAGCCAACCCATTGAAATTACACACTGCTAGCCAATCAAGTTGTAACACGTTAAGGGGAATCCCCTTAAAAACCTTGGAACAAAAAGTCCAAAGAGAAGCAAGGAAATGAATAGAATCCCAAAGGTTCTCTAAATTCTTTGCTTTATCTTCAAAAATCCTTGCATTTCTTTCCTGCCACACTATCCAAATTAAAGCGATGCATGCAGCTTGCCATAAAACAATTTTCTCTTTTGTTTATGCCCATTTTTTATAGGATGGCTAGTTGCAGTGTCACATGTAACTAAAACCAGTGGGATTGATGGTTGAGAATAAATGCAACCTGTTCCTCTAACAGTCAACAGGAAATGGTCAAAAACCATTTCCTGAATTGAGCTTTCCATGATACAAAGAGCCTCAGAGAAAAGAGATCTAGTGATTTGAACTAAAACATTGAATTAAAATAAAGAGAAAAAATAGAGTAGAAAAACAAGGGCTACATAAGAAAAAGGGATGTGGTATTATGGTAGATAGTTATGCTCACTAATATTCTATCATTTATAATCTTTGTGCAGATTTTAGGTGAATATACCACCCATACAGTGATCAAGGTTTGAAATGCAATCCATACAGCAACACAGAAAGGAGCCAAAATAGTAAAATATGCATTAAAAGACAAACTATACAGCAAAATAATGAAGAAAGATACAGATCATATATCAATGCCTTTCTTCTGAGCACCCTTTAACCCACCAATACCTGATCCAAGTCATTTGCACATTGTTTCATCAAATGTATACTGTCATCAGGATATTGAAATGAAATTTAATACTTATTGAGGAAAGATACCGCTATCCTTTTACACCAGTAAGGTTTAGAAATGCAAGTCTTCTCTGAACTTCTGGTGCAGAAAAGTGGAAGCATCAAGGATGCCTAGACAAGCATTAAAACCAAGTATAGAAACTTGCAAGAAAAATTAATCCATCGACACTAGAAATACATGTGATTTAATCAGAAGAAAAAACTAGACTACAAGAATGCAAGTGGCACAGAGCAATTATAGCAAAATCCAACTCTTGTTATGACGAAAGCATTTCTGCATTATCTTCTTGTTTCTTAACATTTTTTTTCCTTACAATGCTTCATTTCCTTCCTAATATCCACTTTAGAATGAATGAATGAATCTTCTATATTCCAAACATCAGGTTCAGAAAAGAAACAGAATAGAAAGAAAATATACTTCTGAAACTCTTCTTTGCCCTTAGCTGTGCGGTTACCAATGGTCATACCAAACTTTGAACCACGGGCATAACCACCAATGAACGCTTCAGGAAACACAACCAATTGAGATCCATACGAAGCTGTTTCAGCAGACAATCTCTCTGCCTTATTTGTTCATACAACAGAGATTAATTCCATTATACAAACTGCTTTGATTTTCGTCAACACTTCAATAAAATCTAAAGTGAATAGTTTATTTGGTTGCGGAGAAAATGAAGGCAAAGAAAAGAAAATAATAGTTTAAATACTCCAGGGTCTGTTTGGTAGCAGAAATCAGAGATGAGAGGAATTTTCTTTCCTTTTCCCACACTTTCACGTTAGCCAAACGAGAGTTAGGGTTAAACATGTCCACACCACACCCTAAAAACTCCAAACATCAAGAATCTGAAACAATCGAGAAAAACAAACTCCAAATATCCAAAGAGAAAAAAAAAACACAGAATTGAAGAGAGAGTGAGAGTTAAAGACCTAGATAGGTTGATCGAATTGAGAGAAGACATCGGAGGAGAGTTGAGGCAAGAGGCCAGGCAGCGCACAGAGAGCCGTCTCCGAGTGCTTGGGACGAATTCGTCTCATAGCCCCAAACCGCCTCCATTTTATTCACCAGATGAATTCTACTAGACTCTAGCTACACCACTGTCATCTCGACACCATCGACGCTACTCCGCCACCAGGACGACAACAAGAGGGCTTTACATGTTTTTATGTAAATCCTATCTAAGTTGAACTAAATAAAGTATCCTTACCTACTGATTCAACCATAAAAATATAGATCTAAGCCAATCAAAATTTCTCGTGCCATTAATTCTCCTTGTCCAGCTTATCTACCTTCATGCTACATTCTAGATCACACAAAATTAGTCAAATATGGCAGTGGATCTCTCCTTTTATCCATGTTTGGTTGCAAAGAAAATAAAATAGAAAGCAAAACAGAATAGAAAATAAAAACAAAACTCTAAATACACGACTAACAATGATAGACAACTAAAAAAATTATAAATATACAACTTATTATTTTGAACACATTTCAATTGTACCCAAAAATTTAAGACATTAAATAATAATTATAACTCTACTTAAATACTATTGTATATTATCCCTAAAAATTCCAAAAGTTTATTGTATACCCAAAAGGCTTAATTGATTTGTTTTTTCTCTTTCATAGACTTCTGCTTTCTACCATCATTTTAAATCTTTTTTGTTTATCATCCCTAATGAACTCATTTTTTGCTCTCTACTTGGAGATAGAGCATGAGATAAGATAACCTCACGTACATATATTATTATTTTGAACACATTTTAATAGTTTCCAAAATTTTAAGATATTAAGTAATAATTCTAACTCTACTTAAACACTATTGTATAACATTCCTAAAAATTCCAAAAATTTATAAAACATAAAGACTATACTCGAAGGTTCAATTGATTCGCTTTCATTTTTCCTTAGCAATTCAAACTTTTGCTTTTTGTCACCATTTTAAATCTTTTTAGCTTATCACTTTTCAACAAGTTCATTATATATATATATATATATATATATAGAGAGAGAGAGAGAATGAGAAGTGGACGATTTCCTAGGAAGAGAGATGAGAGTAAGTTTGCGTTCACTAGATCTAAAAGAGAATGAAGTAGAAGAAGAAAAATTGTGTATTTGATGTGGGGGGCTCCCCTCCACATGTCACTTTTTCAACCCATACATCTTGACCGTCTGGCACAAGTGTGCAACTCGTCTGAATCATTCCATTCGGTTAATGACCAATTCCGTCTGGCACCAACCATGAGAAGGTCATTTTCCCTTATAGGGCCAAACAGCAAGGGGAGGTCAGACTCCCCATACAGGTAAGACTATTCAGTCAAGTCTTCAAAACCCACTGGCATGCGTAATCATTCACGCCTAACATGTGAACGGCCAATGGGACCTCTTTTAGCCCTCAAGTCCATGTCAATTAATTGATGCACATAGCTCCAAGCCATCAACAGGCTGAGAGGACATGCAACTGCACAATCCAAACTCGTGTCATGTTAGTTGATGGCACCTGATAGCTACCCAAAACTGTGACAATTGCCCAGCCACATACAGGACAATCATCATTACAAAAGGAAGTCAAAGTGCATAGTCAACACTACAGTGGCATTCTCAACAGCACTATATAAACCATCTAAAAAGCACAAATAAGGTACACACGCGCATACGCCTATTCACTCTCTTCCACTAAGTAACTTGAGTTATTCTCACCTGACTTGAGCTTCGAAGGGGCGTGCCCAAACCATCAGTCTGAACATCCTTTTATGCAGGAAAGGAGTCCACCCAGTTTCATTATTGCTAGGCGGGCTCTCTAAGAGGCACAAAAAAGGGAGGAAGGTTGTCTGACTTCCGTAAAGTTGGACAAACGTGACTCTAGTTGGATCAGAATCAACATTTAAGGAAATTAAAAAAGAAAATGATACTTTTGTCTTATGGGGTTATTTTATTTTATTTCGAAGAAATGATGGGTTGATGTTATTTTTAACCAAATAACTCAAGAGAAATAAAGGAAAAAAATGTGTTAAGGATCATTTTTCCAATTTGATACTTATTCAACTGGCTCATATTTCGAAATAATCAATTTAATAAAGATGACGTGGGAACATGGTGGCTTAGACAATGGCACATATATAAACCAATTCACAGAGACAAATGTTTGATCTATTTAAACTTTTGAAATATTTATAGGGTTGGTTTGAAAACTTTGGATTTGCAATGGCATAACTTGTGTATGTTATTCTATTGTTCTGTCTGTGTATATGTAGAAAAGAAAGCTATTGTACAAAAAAAAAAAAAAAAAAAAAAAAAANAAAAAAAAAAAAAAACAGAAGAAATACAAATTAAGAAAAAGTCAAAGAAGGGAAAAGGAAGCAAATACGTTTGAATAAGATTTGGGCACAATTGAAGACACCAAAATCAAAGATTTCCTAATGCTTCACCAAAATAGGCCATGCATGCCCAATTTATTATATTTTATTTAAATTCAAGCTTGAAGAACCAAGACAAACCTGGTCTATGGTCTCATTCTTTAAGAGAAGAAACCAAACGCGCTGCCCAAAAACCATTATAGCAGAACATATGGCGACACTAGGAATTCAAGGCAATAAACTACATTAGAAAGCTACAACTGAGCTGCTGCAGGATCTCCATCTGTCAGGCTAATTGTACTACAACTGCAGGAATTCAAGCCTAGTTAGCCGTTCCTTCTTTTAGTCATTTTTATTTATGACTAGCCGCGAATTTTTCTTCTTTTGTGCTCTATAAATGGAAACCAAAATGCCCGGCCGGTGAATTAAGGTGCGAGCTCCCCTCACAACTCAGGGCAATAATCATTGTTTATAGGATTTTGCACTTCAATGACTGGACCTTGATGAGGTCCTAGTCCTTACGATTCTGCCAAGTTAGAAAGACGAACATGAATTGGTCGTAGCTCTCGCTCCTTCTCCAAGCAGCTCTCTTTATTTTACAAAGGCATCACTTTCAGATGAAAGCATTTCCAATTCAAGGTCAAAGCCGTCCTTAGCAGGCCTTTGTCTCAAATCAGGGATGCTCACATACACTTACACCTTCCATTAGAACCCACATCAAAATACTATAAGTAGAGAAGCTCATAGTAACACATTTCTGTGCTGTGTGACGACTGTCCAGTCATATGGCTGTCAAAGGAAGAATCCTCATCCCGTTCACTTTCTCCTGCTTCTTCCTCTTCTTAAGTACTTGTTATTCAACAAGAGACACGCTGCTACAAGGCAAACCTCTAAGAGACTGGGAGCGCCTGGTTTCTGCTAACTACGCTTTCACATTAGGCTTCTTCACGCAAGGTTCTTCAGACTACCGCTATTTAGGAATATGGTACACCAGATTGGAGAAGAGGAGAGTCTGGGTTGCTAACCGGAATGATCCAGTTCCAGACACATCCGGAAATCTTATGATTGACCATGCATGGAAGTTAAAAATCAGATACAACGGAGGCAGCATTGCTGTATCAAATTACAGTCAAATAGCAAGCAATACAAGTGCTATTCTACAGGATAATGGGAACTTTATATTGAGAGAGCATGTGTCAGATGGAACAACACGGGTTTTGTGGCAAAGCTTTGATTATCCAACGGACACACTTCTTCCAGGAATGAAACTGGGTATCAATTTGAGGACTGGGCATCAGTGGTCACTGACTTCCTGGCTAACTAGTCAGATTCCTGCTACCGGGTATTTTTCTTTGGGCGCAGATTTCCGTAATAACAGCCAATTAATCACATGGTGGAGAGGGAAGATCTACTGGACCAGCGGGTTTTGGCACAATGGGAATTTGAGTTTCGACAACCTTCCAGCTTCTTTACTACCCAAAGATCATAGGAATGATGGATACCGCTTTCGCTATACGTCAAATAAGAAAGAAATGTACTTCAGTTTTCATGCGGACGAAGGCGTGTTTTTCCCAATGTTGGTTTTGCTACCATCGGGAGTTCTTATGAGTAGGCTTAGAAGCTTCGTTCACTGTGAAACCAGCATTCAATCGCGAGGATGTGTGAAGCCTGATTTGCCGAAGTGCCGAAAGCCGGCATCACAGCGGTTTCAATATACTGATGGTGGTTATGTAGCTTCCGGAGGATTTATGTTCGATGACAACTCGACCTCTGTGGATTGCCGTTTCAGTTGCTGGAACAATTGCTCTTGTGTTGCCNATTTTTCTTTGGGCGCAGATTTCCGTAATAACAGCCAATTAATCACACGGTGGAGAGGGAAGATCTACTGGACCAGCGGGTTTTGGCACAATGGGAATTTGAGTTTCGACAACCTTCCAGCTTCTTTACTACCCGAAGATCATAGGAATGATGGACACGGCTTTCGCTATACGTCAAATAAGAAAGAAATGTACTTCAGTTTTCATGCGGACGCGTGTTTTTCCCAATGTTGGTTTTGCTACCATCGGGAGTTCTTATGAGTAGGCTTAGAAGCTTCGTTCACTGTGAAACCCGCATTCAATCGCGAGGATGTGTGAAGCCTGATTTGCCGAAGTGCCGAAAGCCGGCATCACAGCGGTTTCAATATACTGATGGTGGTTATGTAGCTTCCGGAGGATTTATGTTCGATGACAACTCGACCTCTGTGGATTGCCGTTTCAGTTGCTGGAACAATTGCTCTTGTGTTGCCTTTTCCCTTTTTGCAACTCGTTGTGTAATTTGGAGCCGAATACAACCCAGAAAATATTTTGTAGGAGAATCCCAACAGATTTACGTCCTTCAAACCGATAAAGGTAATATCATTTCTTTCCAAGAGAAAAACATGAAACTCAAAAAGAAAAAAAAAGAAAAGAAAAAAGAAAAATATGTCCTAATTGTTTGCTAATGCAGCTGCAAGAAAGATGTGGTGGATATGGCTCGTTACTGCTGCAGGCGGAGCAGTTATTATACTTCTTGCAAGCTCTTTGTGTTGTTTAGGATGGAAAAAGCTGAAGCTACAAGGTAAGTTTTCACAAACATATAGACCAAAATTTCTCCTAATAGTTCTACCATACATTGATTAGATGTCCTAACCTTAATTTACACTCGATAGAGGAGAACAAAAGACAACAAGAGCTACTATTTGAATTGGGAGCTATTACAAAACCTTTTACCAAGTACAATTCAAAGAAACATGAAAAGGGTGGAAAGAAAACGAATGAGTTGCAACTATTTAGCTTTCAAAGCTTAGCTGCTGCGACGAACAACTTCTCAATTGAAAATAAGCTTGGAGAAGGTGGTTTTGGACCCGTATATAAGGTAAATTAACGTCATATACTTCTACTAAATTGATACATGATATCATCTCTAAATAAAAATGATTTCAGGGAAAGTTACTCGATGGACAAGAAATAGCAATAAAGAGGCTTTCAAAAAGTTCAAGACAAGGATTGGTGGAGTTCAAAAATGAGATTGCCCTCATTGCAAAACTCCAACATGATAATCTCGTTAAACTTTTAGGGTGTTGCATTAAAGAAGAAGAAAAGATACTAATTTATGAGTACTTGCCAAATAAGAGCCTGGATTTCTTCATCTTTGGTGGTAATCTTTAAACTTTTGACTTTGTCTCTATTTTTACATTATATATTTGTTTGGGTAATTAATTTTGATTGTTCTTATATATATATATATTTAATGTTTCTATGGACAGATCCTAGCAAAAAGAATTTATTGAATTGGAAGAAACGTTATAGTATCATTGAAGGGATTACTCAAGGACTTCTTTATCTCCACAAATATTCTAGATTAAGAGTAATTCATAGAGATTTGAAAGCTAGCAATATTTTATTAGACAATGAAATGAATCCCAAGATATCAGATTTTGGTATGGCTAGAATATTTGGTCGAGATGAATGTGAAGCAAATACAAACAGAGTTGTTGGAACATAGTAAGTGTATACCATTTCTATAATCGAGCTCATACTAAATTTAGCTTATGACTTAAATACTAACAAAGTTTGCTTAATTATTACTGTAGTGGTTACATGTCACCAGAGTATGTCATGCAAGGCATTTTCTCTACAAAATCTGATGTATTTAGCTTTGGAGTATTGCTACTAGAGATTGTGAGCAGCAAAAAGAACCACAGTAATTATCATTATGAACGTCCTCTCAACCTCATAGGATATGTAAGTTTTCTAAATCCTAATTTACTTCCATCTTACGCTTTAGGAATAAGACTTATTGATTTGTATAGAAATAGTTTTATCATATATATTGTACAACTTTGTATGTTGTTCAGGCATGGGAATTGTGGAAAGAAGGTAAAGAGTTAGAATTAATGGATCAAACATTATGTGATGATCCGAGTCCTAATAATGTAGTGAAAAGATGCATCCATGTGGGACTCCTTTGTGTGCAAGAAAATCCAAAAGATAGACCCACTATGTCAGATGTTGTTCTTATGCTTGCGAACGAAACTATGCAACTATCTATCCCAAAGCAACCTGCATTTTTCATCGGGGGAATTGAACAAGAGCTAGAGATCCCTAAAAGAAACTCAGAGAATTGTTCTCTTAATATTGTATCAATATCTGTGATGGAAGCTAGATAAAGGTCCCAAGATTTCTTCAATTTATACCATCATGAGCAATTCTTCTAGGTGATTTTAAATCAAATTTATCTTCAAGTTTAATTATGGGTATGATTTATTTATTTTTTTTTGTAATATCAAGCATAGATTACAAGTTATTAATAATAAATTAAGTATGATATTTATATTTATATTTATATTTAACCATTTATTTTTAACATATTATAATTTTTATTGACTAGTTTAAATCTATGGGTTGGGACCTTATGTAGAAAGCTTTTTGTGGAACAACAACTCCATATCACCTTCTCTTGAAACCAACTCACCTACTCACTTTTTAGCACGTTCAATATATTGTTGTGCATTACGTATTCAATAAAATTAACTAAAACCATGTTGCAATCATTGTTGCAAGAGCATACTAGCAACATTATGTACTTACTTTTATTGTAATTATATAATATTATCCATCTGCTCGATGTCCCATTCTTTGTGACCCTTGAGGTCATCATTCTCCCTTTAATGTTGGACAACACTTAAGATTATCATCTTTAAGCAAAGTAGATGTTTTCTAGGGGTAATTGATTCCCTTCCCAAGAACTCATATTTTTGTCATACTTATAACAATACACTTGAATGAAGTTAAGTACATGTGGCGCTATCAAAGAACAATAGCAAATGCGCATACACAAGAATCATATCACAACAACAACAACAAAATAGATGAGCTAGTCTTTCAAAGCATTAAGGATGTTAGGCAATCTCCTCTTTTTATTATCAAAGAAATGGGTCATGTGAAAGTCATAACTTTGATAAACATGAAACATGCATGGAGCATGGTTTTCACAATCAATCTAATCAATCTCTCGAATAACTCAATTCAAATATTCTTTCATGAGGAAGTTTAAAACAAATCCCAAAGTTACATTTAGAATGAAACAAAAATGGTAACCCCTATCTACCAACCTATATCCTATTTTTAGTATTTAAGAAGTGTTATTCAAATAAGGTAAGTTCATTGCATTAAGGATAAGGAATGAAGTAAACAAGTGCATTTTCAACATGAAAATTAGTTTGATTTATATGATATAACAGCCTTGTGTCAAAGACATGAATGACCCCCATTAAAGAATATAAAATCATTTTCAAAGGTTTCCAAGACGAGAAATAAGCAATATAATTGATACAAAACAAGAAACAATCTAAGCAATTTTTAATAGAAATGATAAACTTCGTAAATGGAAACAAAATTACAATTCTTTTTAATTATTTGTCCATTAAAAATGGGAGAGAGAGAGAGAGAGAAAGAAAGAGAATGAGAGAGATTAGGGGTTTTACAAGCATATTAAAGTAACTAATGAAATTACCCTGCAAATCTTATTTCTTATTTTACTTGTAATAATTGGATTGCCAATATATATTTTAGGGGTTATTAGCACATACAACCTACTATTTAGTACACGGACAAATCAAAGCTATCATCTTGGCTATTTGACAATAAGGTTAAGATATATTGAATGTAAATGAATCTACAATGTTTGTAAAAGTCCATGAGTTGGCCATCATTTTCTATATTGAGATTTCAACATGTAGGTTACTAAAACAAATGAAGCATTACCTCCCTAATATAATAATTGTGTATTTTGAAAAAAAAAATTATTTTGTAAATACACAATAGATTAATAAACAAAAACAATGAATGAGGATATATATTCATTGAAATTGACTTCCAATTTTAATTTGGTTGATGACACTTTATAGCAACAAGGGACAACACTTTATACCAAAAGGGAGAGTCGCCATCCAAAAACATTAAGAGAAAAATATAACTTTATAACTTCATAGTTTTCTTCCTCATCCTTAGAAAAGTAACATATATTCAAGTAGATAGATTAATTAATATACTCCATGGAAAAGTTTCCATCAACATCTTTCCATGGAGTACAACCTTCTTTGATAATCGCCTCATCAACCATCATAAACTGAAGGGAAATTTATTCAAGAAAAAAATGGTAAAATTCTTTTTGATATTTTAGTAAACCAATATTCAAGTTCACATCTAACATTAGATAAATAATGTATAGAAGACAACCCTCTTAAGCAAAACATAATCAAATTAAACCAAAAGCCAAACACCCTTTGAAAAATAAATTAAATAAAACATGTTAATAACATGCATGACTCTCAATTAACATATTGAATTCCTAAATATTCCAAACAAAAAAAATTGTAAAATGTCGCTTATAATAAGACAAAACAAAGTTTAAGCCTAGTCCAATCACTTTAAAAATTGGTTTAACACATATAAATCCCTAAATATTACAAAAATTGTTCAAAATAAGATACAATAGAACTTAATCCTTGTCTAGTTACATTCCAAAAACCATTGTAATATATTTAACTCCCTAAATATTACCAAAAAGTTTTAGAAAATATTTACCTTCTTATTAAATTCTTAAAACTTTCCCACTGAAAGTGGAGTGCTTTGCCTTCCCTCAAGCAAGAAACTCATCATTGCAAGTTAGCCAGTTTCAAACAAGAAAGAAAGTGATGAGGCTTTGGTTTAGAGAAAATAAGGGATTGAAAATTTTGGGTTTACATAGAAAGAAATGGTAGTAAGAGAGCAAGTGAGTGAAAGATGAGGAGTCAAGTAGATGAAGAGGAAAGCTTCAAAGATGTTTGTGCTCAAGGCATGCCAAAAAAAAAAAATGCGGTTTTCAATGTTGAGTCCCCAAGAGCAAAGACTACAAATTGTTATTACCAAGTAGGTATTCAAATTGTGAAACCCAAGAGAATAAGTTTGAGAACAACAATTGATCTTGCCAAAAATTTAAAGTTAGATTTGTCATGTGATTCAGTTTATACAAGGAAGAAAGTTGTCAAGATAAAATCTACCTAGGTGAGTACTCAATAAAGCAATGTTCCCAGTTTTGCTACTCCTATGTATTTGTCTCACATAACAAAGACCTGATTGTAGTGTGATAGCAACTTCCTGCTCTTCCTAGGGTCATAGTTATAGGATTAATTACCTTTCCTTAAGAACCCAATAACAAGGTATACCATGCAAGGGCTCATTCAACACCAATTTTCGCCCATCAAAAGTACTAAGCCTCAAGGCCTTTCCAAGAAACTAAGATTATAGTCACATAATCATCACCCAAGTGCCCTCATGCTTGGTCAATAAAAGAGTCAAATAAGGAATTATCACCCAAGGTCACCATTGTTGCTCATTCTAAGCCAAAGCTTTTGGCTTCCCTAACCTTAACTTAAGGGTTAATGACCATCAATCTCTGTTGTAATTAAAATACTTAAGCCTAAATACATTATAACCCGACTAAGAAAAATTAGAGATAGAATTACCATGGTTTTGTAGTATTTCAACTTGTTATCCTCTAAAATCAACTCTGATGTGTTTAAATGTTTTTTGGAGATAGAATTACATGGTTTTGTAGTATTTCGACTTATTGTCCTCTAAAACCAACTCTGATGTGTTTAAATGTTTTTCGGTTAGAAAGATTAACTATTTTTAAAGTTTATAAAACCTTAATTTAAATAAATAGGAATCAATTATGGATAAAGATTTTCTACAATATTTAATTAAATAAATAAAACAAAATAGAGTGTTCCGAAGAATTTAACAATCTAGTGTTGAATCCTTGAAGAGAAAGCATTATAAAGTCTAAGGTTAAGATCAATGTCAATCTGAGGTCTAATTGAATATTCTTAAAACCAATATTTCATCCAAAACTTAGATTTTTATTTTTGAAAATAGATATCTTAAATCAATTAAATTCTATAATTAATTTTCTATTTCAATTCTGTTTTATCAAGGGTCTATATCCATCTTGTGGATCCGACTATTAGATTCATTAACAATAGGATCAAATTGAGGTAATTAATGATAAGGTCTTTCCAAGAATCACTAATACCTTGGTATACATCCTTTATACCTTATCTAGGGGTGAACTAACACAGAAGATTTATAAATGAATGGACATGAAATCTAGGTTTAGGTCAAAGGTTTTTAGGTTTTTACTACTTTGTGTAAATTTGTCATAAGGTAGGTAACAATAACAAAACCTTTGGTAAATAGAAATCAAGAATTACCAAGAATCCCTAATATAAAGGAATATGCGATTGTATCATCTCTTAAATCAAACTAACTTTAGAGGGTATTTTGATATTAATACTAGTGTCCTAACCTTTCATTCATTCTATTATTAATCTGATTTCACTCATTGTTTCCCTTTGGATCTAACTCTAGGTTTTCATGTTTCACCCCAATATGGCTTTTTAGCCTCTTATGGGCATGTCCTCACATACATAGGCCATAAAAGAATAAGAAAGAACCATTATTGATTTTTTATAAAATAAAAAATAAAAACAATGATTTATTCAATAATAAAAAGAAAAAATAAAACAAACTAAAAAAACCTTCAAGATCTTCTTCTCTTGCCCCAAGAATCATCAAGTCATCTCTACTCCTCAAAAAAAAAAA
>JAAKHE010000975.1:108870-121622 GCA_011039315.1 Vitis labrusca
AAAAAAAAAAATCAAGAACTCCCTAGAAAACCTAAATATCAAGTTTTTATAGTTTCCACCAAAAAAACCTAACACGTGGCATGTTCCTATTGGTCACTTATTTTATAAATAATTACCAAAAATGACTAAAAAATAATAAAATAGTGATTTCTAGTTGTTTGGGGCTACTTAGGACAGATGAAGTGCCCAAATTGCAATTCCTGAAGTAAAGGAAGCAAAATATCAATGTGGTAATGTGTGAATTCAAAATTGGGGTCATTTCGAATTGGATTTCAAATTCATAAATTGAATTTCGAAATGGTCATTTAGCTCTACACAATTATTTTCAAAAAGTCATAACTTCTTCATTTCAATTCCGATTTGTACACCATTTGAATCATTGGATTCCTAACTTCCAGAGCTTCGAAACGATATATAACTTGGCTAAAAGGAACATCAAGAAGTACTCCAAATTTCACTTCAAAGTTAGAGTACATATTATCACCAGATTTCTCATTCCAAATTTCCATTCAACTTGATGAATTTGCTTCATGCCTTATTATCCATGTTCGCTTGCCTTTCCTCATAGTTTATGAGTCTTAACTCGCCCATGTCCTCATTTAAACCCTTTCTTGATCTTCCAAAATTTAAAATGATTCAACTTGCACATTTTTCTTTCCTTAAACTTGAGATAAACCTCTAAAATGCAAGTTAAACTCATGGCTAAGGCCTTAGCAACAATTTTGATCAAGTCAAATGATTTGAGTGTCTTATGGTGCATAAATCATATCGAATATATATCATTGGAGCACATATTTTGGCTCCAATCAATCTATCGCATCAAGCTCATCATTATTTTCTACTAAAAATATGCCTAATTCAACAATTTCCTCATTATCATCAATTGTACCATATAATTTATTCATATCAAGTTGAAATTCATCCAAAACTTGAGTTGTTAGGTTAGTGGATTCAATTAAATTAGTATTAAATTTTTCCATCTCAACATGATTACTTTTAAGTTATTGATCACATCTAGTAGGCTTTTCATATACTCTTTAAACACATCCTCTAAACTTTGTCGATCTTATGAAATTATTGAAAAATCAAAGAAGAAGGATGCAACTAGGCTCATGAGTTTTTCTTCTATAAGATTATCAAGTACTATCATAGCCATAGTTTGTTCCATTTCAACAAAGATTTCCTCACTCAACATGTGGTAAGATTTTTTTGTTAAAATATCATGAAAATAAAAGATAACTTGTCAAGGTTCAAATCTATTGTGGGAAAAAGTTCAATAACTTTGAGTATTTTTCCTAACATTGGTCTATTCTTTCATTCTCAAATTGTTTGAAATATGCAAGTGTTCTTAATAAAAAGATCAAGAGAAAATTTTTGCCAACTAAATTCAACACCAAAATTAGAATAAATTATGAAGTTACTAGAAGGTTGAACATTAAAAGGTAAATGAGGGATAAAGATGGTCTCTCATTCATTTATGCCCTTTATCAGGCCCAAAATTAAGGTAATTTCTTCTTAATGTAAAAATATGATGTTAGCCTAGGACTAAGGTAATCTTTCATTGACTTGTAAACTAGTGTAGGCTCAAATGTTGCTCCAACATTGCTAAGTAATTAATCATCGCTCTATTATTCCATTATAGCATTCCAATTATGGACTTTAGAAACTTGACTTCAAAAGAACATCACAACACAAAACAAGTGAAAGAAAATTAAAAATTAAAAATTAAAAATTAAAACCTAATATAATCTAATAGCAAATAATTAATTTTTCAGTTAAAAACAATTAAACAATGTCAATCCTCATTTTCTTGATTGCAAATATTTGTTGTAATTAAAATATTAAAGCCTACATATAACCCTAACCAAGAAAAATTAGAGATAGAGTTACCATTACTTTTTAATATTCCATGTTATTGTCATCTTGAATCAACCCTAATGTGTTCAACTGTTTTTAAGTTAGAAATATTAATTATTTTCTAAAGGTAATAAAACTTAATTTAAATAAATAAAATTAAAATATGGATAAATATTTCCTAAAATATTTATAATTTAAATAAATCATAATAAAATATGGATAAAGATTGCATAAACTACTTAATGAAATAAATAAATAAAAGAAAATTCTTTGAGAGTTTCAAAATCCAATGTTGAATCCTTAGAAAGAGGGAATTGTAAATATGAAGCATAATATCAAAGTTAATCTAAGATTATATTAAATTTTAGAACCAATATTGCATCTTGAACTTAGATTTTTATTTTTTTTAAATAGATCTTTTAAACCAATTAAATAAGATACTTAATTTTGGTTTTCAATTCTATTTAATCAAAAACCTATATCCATCTTGTAGATTCGATCCTTAGATTTATTAACAATATGACCAAATTGAGGTAACTAGTAATTAAGGTCTTTTCAAGAACCACTAGTACCATGGTAAGAATCTTTTGTACCTTATCTAGGATGAATTAACATAAATGATTTATTTCTATCAATTAAAACTTGAAAACAATTATAAAAATAAAACAATAACTTCATCTTGTTTTTGCTACTTCTTCTTTGGATTCTTAACTTTCATGTCAGCATCTCTAAATAAATCAAATTAGCCAAACATGGTGGAGGATTTTCCTCGCAACCCATGTTTGGTTGCCAAAAAATAGAATAGAAAGATTGAAAAAATAAAATAAAGAAAACTAAATCTTTATTGAAGAATTCAAGAAAAATGGAACAATCTC
Organism: Vitis labrusca; assembly: GCA_011039315.1. Classification (NCBI taxonomy): domain Eukaryota; kingdom Viridiplantae; phylum Streptophyta; class Magnoliopsida; order Vitales; family Vitaceae; genus Vitis; species Vitis labrusca. The sequence continues at coordinate 111,603 of JAAKHE010000975.1, forward strand.
TACCCTTATGTTTTTTAATTTTATTGTCAAACCCTAATACAAAGCATATATATAGTTTAACCCTAAAAGAGACATGTGGCACCTTCTAATTGGCATCTTACTTCGAAATAATTTCCTAAAAATAACTAAAACAATAATAAAAATACAATTTTCAATTATTCGGGACCCACTTTGGGTTGGTGGAGTGTCAAAAGTGAAAATTTTCAAGGTAGAGGAGGCAAAATCTCCAAGTGGCAATAGCAGGTTGAATTGGAAAGTTGGATCTCTTCACTTGTCAATGGATGAATTAATTCAAAATTGGCATGATTTTGAATTCGTAAGTTGCATTTTGAATTCAAAATCAACACCTATTCTAAACAGTTGACTTCAAATGGTCATAACTTCCTTGTTTCAACTTTGATTTGTGTACTATCTAAATTGTTGGACTCCTAACTTCCCAAAATTCGAATTGATAAGTAGCTTAGCTAAAAATGATCTCTAAAATTTCTCCAGAATTCACCTCGAATTGAAGACTCATACTATTGCTAGATTTTGATCGAATTCTAATTCCAACGTTGGAATTTCAAGCTATGGCCTCCAACCTTCTTTCTCATGCATACTTGCTCTCTAACGCTCTCCATAATACTCATTGCCTATCTTTCATACACATAGCTCACTCGTTTTTCCCTTGATCAAGTCTTTTTATACTCCACAAGTCCCAAGTTTCTTATTTATTCATGTTTGACCTTTTTTTTCTTCCTTGGTTAAAATTAATTCTGATAACTTGCATCATTTTTCTCCTTTAAACCTAAAATTAAGATCAAAATGTATGTTAGATCCATAACTAGGGTCTTAACATCAATTTGAGTTAACTTGGGTAATTAAAACCTTTTATATAGCAAAATTAGATCATATATGTGACATCAGAGCACAAATTTTGGCTTCAATTTATGAAGCAATAATTTTTTTGACATAAATGGGTTGTAAGCAAATAATATGAACCATAAGCACCAACAAATACCGCCTTAAGAAAGAAGTCTTAGTTGTTTTCAAGGAAAAGAAAGCTCTCCTATGTATTTTCAACAACCAACTAGGGTACCCCTCTAATATTATGGATGCCCTACTCATTCTTCCACCTATGTAACTCCTTGATAGCCTCCCACTCTTTAGCTAGAGTCATCTACAACCCTCCATTGATGGTTGAAACTATAGTGGAGGATGGTCCTAGTGAAAGAGGTGGTATAACTACTCCCAATTATATCACTCTTTACTGAGAAAATAAAGGTTATGTTTAATTAAGAAAAACACCCAAGGGGGGGGCGGGGTGAATTGGGTTTTTTAAAATCTTTTCAAACACAACAAGTTTAAGCACAATATAAACAAAAATAAATGATAGAGTTAGAGAATTCAAACTCGGGTTTTATAGTGTTTCAACACTTCCTTGCCTACGTCCACTCTCCTCAATCTCCTAATCGAGTGAGGGTTCCACTAACTTGAAACTTCAACCAAGCTTCCAATCTTCTTACACTTGGATTCCGGCTCCAATGGGCTCTTACACAATCTCTTCAAGATTCAAACCTCTTGAAGGCTTTAACACTCAGTTTTTATAAAAATGAATCTCTCAACCTAGCTTAAGGATAGCTCAAATACAAGACAAAGCTAGGATGACACACCAAGAGTGCACTAAAGAATATGCAAGTGATGATTTAATGCACTAAGAAAGAAATGAGAGTTTTTTGGTCAAGAACAGGTAGGTAGACAATTGATTGCAAATGTTCTCTTATTCATAAATGAAGTAGAGCTCTCAATTTATAGGTTTCTAAGCTTGGGAGCTAAAAACAGCAAAAGGGAGCCTCGATAGGTCGAGCTAAGGGTCGACCGGTTCACTAGCCGTTGGAGCATTTAATGCTTGGCAGGTTATCGTTGTCTCGACTGGAGGTCAACCAGACCTCGACCGGGAAAAGGTGAACCTCAACCGGGAAGAGGAAGCTACTGGATGAGAGAGACTATTTTTGGCACTCCTCGACCGGACCTCGACCGAACAAGTCCCCAATCGGTCAACCGGTTCCCCAACCGGTTGAGCCGATTGGCCAGAGCCTCGACCGATTAAGTTTTTTGGCCCCGAAAACCTATCTTTTTCAATTAATTTCTTTTCTAACACTTAAGCAAGGTCTTTAGGATAAATAATATGCCAATTTTAAAACGTTTTGCCTAAGGCACATTTGATAAAACTCGGGTTTTAATGAAATTGAAGTTTTAAAAGATAAACCGAGTTTTCTAAGATGCATGAAACGGTATGAAAATCCTAAATGCACTCATGCATTCATTTTACATTCGTTTCCTATGATCAAAAGTCTTCCCAAAGTCTTAATCTTGTATCCCTTTGGTCCTTTGATGAATTTCCTAATTTATACTTAAGATTACCATTTAAAACAATTAGTCACTTAACCATGGTTTCAAAACCCGATTAGGAGAACCCTTGGACTAACATTTACCATTTTCATTGTTGTTATTTGTTCATAAAGTTGCACCAAAGGTACGTGGTAAGTCTTTTAGTAGTTGTCTTCTACTCATGCAAGTTATATAATGATTATTATTTCAATTTTTTTTTGTGTTTCCCATATATAGCGTCAATATATTTTGTCCCTTTTTCAATCACACAAGTAGAAACGCACACAACATGACATGTGTATCAAGTCTTAAAAGGACCAATAAGCATCAACTAGAGAGAAGTGGCAATTAAGCCATTGTCCTTCTAATAATTAAGTTAATCATGGCACTTAAAGGGTGTTTGGTAAAATTTAATACTTATTACTTGATAATTTAAGTTGACTTTCAGTTAAATTATACTTAAATTATTGACTTAAAACTTACTATTTAATTCTTACTTTAAGTATTTAAGATGTTTAATAAAATTAACTTAAAATTTATTTTAGATCATCAATCTAACATATTTATCCTCATAAATTATACCTAAAGCAAAAAAATCAAATAATAATAGAGGTCGTAAAGTAGCAAAAAAGATTATGAAAGTAATTAGTACAAATAAGGATAAAAAAATAAAATGAAGATACACACTTAAAAATAAGTTAATTATTTTTACTTATTATTTAAAATTATTTTTTTACTTTAAGTTATACCATTAAGTTATTTTACCAAATATATTTAATTTATTTAATTATTTAAATTAAGTTATTAAATTGGTTTATCAAACACCCAATTAGTCGGGGAGATGATAGGCAAAGTGCATGGAGAGTGTGAGACTACCATCATGGTTGTTATTTATGTGGATATTTAAAAGCATGGAGTTAGATTAATTACGATTGATGACTATGTTAGTAATTGAACACTACATAATATCGATACTTCATTATTACTTCATTTAGTAATGAGTACGACTCTACAGATTTAGGGATAGAATCTTATACATGTCATAATTATGCAAGAAGTGTTTTGTCAAATTTTAAACCCTTGTTTAGAAAAATATTATTAGATAAATAATTTCAAATTCCATATCTGGAAATAGCAAAAAAGCAAGGGGGGGAGTGGAATTAGTAACAAAATCCCTCTATATATAGAGGCCTTGCCCATTTACCAATCCCCAGACGGCGCTTCTTATCGTGGCATTAGGGTGAGGGCTTCTACTTCGCGATTCCCTCTTTCTGTGATCACACCACAAACCCTAACCCTAGAGACAAGCCATGTCGCCCGAACCCGGTATCAATTTTCTCCATCTCTCTCTGATTCGATCTGTTTTCTCTCATATCCGATTCTGAAAATCTTTTACTTTTTCTTCTATTGTCATCATATCCCGGTTCTTTTTTCCTCTTAGATCTGATGCTCCTCTATATTGAAAAATTGAGCCATAATTGTTCTTGAATTTTTTGCAGGGGGAAATCGGAAGTCTTTGAAGCAACCCAAGGCCGACAAGAAAGAATACGACGAGGTATCTCAAATATTCTAAGTTTGTGTTTTTCTTTTTTGTTTCTTTTCTTCTCTTTTTATTTTGTATTTCTGATTTATCTTTTGGATTCTTGGATGTAAACTAAGAATTGCTTGACTGGATGACATTTATACACGATTTAGTTATCAAATTAGGGAAACATATCCTAATTTTTTATTTTTTTTTCTGAAAAAAACTCTTTTTTATTAGAAAACAAAAAAAACAATGGGTGAATAGTGCAAAAGTGCCGTAGAAATTGCATCATGTGTTGTTAACTATCCCTTTTCTTTTCTCCTTTTTTTGTTTAAGCTTTTTTAGTTGTGATCTATTTTTAGGGATGATGAATAGAACTGGATAAAGTAGGATCATTATAAGCAATAAAAGGTAATTTGATTGGTTTTATTCCTGTGGTTTATTCTTTCTGTTGCAATTCATCGTATAGGATGGTGACTGCTAACATTGGATGGTATGGTTAGTGTGGAATTCAGTTAACATGATTTCAGAATTTGTAATTTTTCATTCTTGTTAACTGAATTATAGGAAGCATTCGCAGAATCGGGGTTTAGCAAATGTTAAGATAAGCCAATAGGGTATCGGTTGCAAGTTGTATATTGTAAGCTGTGCAGCTGTTTGTCATGATGAACCCAAAGAAATCTTCATATATCCTTGGAAACATCTGGCGTAGCCTTTTTGTATCCCTTTGGTTTCCAATATTTAGATGTCAGATAACTTGTTGTTTTCTATACAAAATGTAAAGGTATCATAGATTGTTGACCTTGTAATGTTGAAGTTAAATGATAGCATCAACTTCCTTTTTTCTGTTCTCTTCTAAATGCCTGAGCAAAACTTAACCATTGAATTCAGCTCCCTTTCCATTCTAGTTAGACAATTCATATGTTATTTATTACCTGAAATTTCATTTATGTTTTTCCTTTTTGGCTTCTGCATCGGGGATTATCTTTTTCTATTGCCCGCTGTCTTGTTTACCTTCCATATGGTTTCAAGGTTGGATTGTTTTCACGCTTGGGAAGTGTGCACAATTCTGAATTAGTTGATATATTCCACGATGCTGTGTGTTGTTGTGTGATATATCTCTATTGTCATTACGATTTCAAACACCTATCCTTCTGTGCAGGATGATCTGGCCAAACTTCAAAAGAAAAAAGAGGAGGAAGAAAAGGTGGGGCATCACCACATTCAGTTATTCTCTTTTCTGCTGTGTGGTACATTTGACAAATTAATTGAATTTCTTATTTCATTGATGAGCAGGCACCGAAGGAGAAGACCAAGGCCCCACAAAAGGGCGCATTTGAATGTATTGGATCCAAGAAGCCTGGGAAGGCGGAGAAGGCCAAGGCAGCACACAAGGGCACATTTGGATCCTACAAGTGGGAGACGTACTGAAAACCCGAGTCATAATGCAATATCTACATAATATATACATATGTGGTGACTATCCTTCGGTGGATGTAATTGGTCTATCGTGATGCTACATTAACTTCTGAACATTTTCTTATCCCCAGTAAAATTGAGTTGCATTGTCATGTTCTAGATATGTTACTAGTAATTGATGCTGCTTGACCTGCTTGTGGTTGCTTTGAGATTGATCTATGATATCAAGTGTTGTTGATGTGGTGATGACCACTTTTACTTCTTTGATTCCTTCTTCCATAAAATATATCAAAGTAAGATATATTTTATCTCTATTACTTTGATTTGCATTATATTTGTCCTTGTTTTACAACACGTTATCAGTACTAATTGCTCTGAAGGTAATTCTCGTATCTTAAGCTTGAAGTTATTTATATAGAATAAAATTTTACATATTTCTATTATTGTTGATTTGTTTTGTTACATATTGTTAAAAGTTATAAACAAATTATTTGATTTTGTTTATAATCAAAGTTATACCAATGCTATCAAGTTATTATAACTGATTTTAATAATATCGTTTTGTCATATATATAAAGTTATTTGACAATGTGGAATATCACAAAACTCGAATTTGTGACACTTGACATTTCGGAAAAGTTATTTTACCAAACATATTTAATTTATTTTATCATTAAGTTATTTTACCAAATATATTTAAGTTATACCATTAAGTTATTTTATCAAATATATTTAATTTATTTAATTATTTAAATTAAGTTATTAAATTGGTTTATCAAACACCCAATTAGTCGGGGAGATGATAGGCAAAGTGCATGGAGAGTGTGAGACTACCATCATGGTTGTTATTTATGTGGATATTTAAAAGCATGGAGTTAGATTAATTACGATTGATGGCTATGTTAGTAATTGAACACTACATAATGTCGATACCTCATTTAGTAATGAGTTTAGGGATAGAATCTTATACATGTCATAATTATGCAGGAAGTATTTTATCAATTTTTTTTTTTTGCTAGGAGGGAATTCTTTTATTATTATTTTGTTTATCCAATCGCATTTAATGCTTTAATGGTTAATTAAAGAGACATATCCCCGGTTTGACATTTACGATTACTTACCTTCTCAATAATGAGGAGGAAACAAAGAAAAAATAATATGTCAACATAAATTTTTTTAAGCAACATTTTGTTAGTTAATAAATAATACAAAACTCAATGCAAATATTATCTTTTCTGATATTAAAAAAAAAATATTATTGAAAAATGGAATAAAGGTGGTGAGTGAAAATTTTAAACCTTTTTTAGAAAAATATTATTAGACAAATAATTTCAAATTCCATATCTGGAAATAGCAAAAAAGCATTGGGGGAGTGGAATTAGTAACAAAATCCCTCTATATATAGAGGCCTAGCCCATTCACCAATCCCCGGACGACGCTTCTTATCGTGGCATTAGGGTGAGGGCTTCTACTCTGCGATTCCCTCTTTCTGCGATCACACCACAAACCCTAACCCTAGTGACGAGCCATGTCGTCCAAAGCCGGTATCAATTTTCTCCATCTCTCTCTGATTCGATCTGATTTCTCTCATATCCGATTCTGAAAATCTATTACTTTTTCTTCTATTGTCATCATATCCCGGTTCTTTTTTCCTCTTAGATCTGATGCTCCTCTATATATTGAAAAATTGAGCCATAATTGTTCTTGAATTTTTTGCAGGGGGAAAGCTGAAGCCTTTGAAGCAACCCAAGGCCGACAAGAAAGAATAGGACGAGGTATCTCAAATATTCTAAGTTTGTGTTTTTCTTTTTTGTTTCTTTTCTTCGCTTTTTATTTTGTATCTCTGATTTATTTTTTGGATTCTTGGATGTAAACAAAGAATTGCTTGACTGGATGACATTTACACACGATTTAGTTATCAAATTAGGGAAACATATCCTAATTTTTTATTTTTTATTTTTCTGAAAAAAAAAACTCTTTTTTATTATAAATAATAATAATAAAAAACAATGGGTGAATAGTGCAAAAGTGCCATAGAAACTGCATCATGTGTTGTTAACTATCCCTTTTCTTTTCTCCTTTTTTTGTTTAAGCTTTTTTAGTTGTGATCTATTTTTAGGGATGATGAATAGAACTGGATAAAGTAGGATCATTATAAGCAATAAAAGGTAAGTTGATTGGTTTTATTCCTGTGGTTTATTCTTTCTGTTGCAATTCATCATATAGGATGGTGACTGCTAACAGTGGATGGTATGGTTAGTGTGGAATTCAGTTAATATGATTTGAGAATTTGTAATTTGTCATTCTTGTGAACTGAATTATAGGAAGCATCCCCAGAATGGGGTTTAGAAAATGTTAAGATAAGCCAATAGGGTATCAGTTGCAAGTTGTATATTGTAAGCTGTGCAGCTATTTGTCATGATGAACCCAAAGAAATCTTCATATATCCTTGGAAACATCTGGCGCAGCCTTTTTGTATCCCTTTGGTTTCTGATATTTAGATGTCAGATAACTTCTTGTTTTCTGTACAAAATGTAAAGGTATCATAGATTGTTGGCCTTGTAATGTTGAAGTTAAATGATAGCATCAACTTCCTTTCTTCTGTTCTCTTCTAAATGCCTGAGCAAAATTTAACCATTGAATTCAGCTCCCATTCCATTCTAGTTAGACAATTCATATGTTATTTATTACCTGAAATTTCATTTATGTTTTTCCTTTTTGGCTTCTGCATTGGGGATTATCTTTTTCTATTGCCCGCTGTCTTGTTTACCTTCTATATGGTTTCAAGGTTGGATTGTTTTCACGCTTGGGAAGTGTGCACAATTCTGAATTAGTTGATATATTCCATGATGCTGTGTCTTGTTGTGTGATATATCTCTATTGTCATTACGATTTCAAACACCTATCCTTCTGTGCAGGATGATCTGGCCAAACTTCAAAAGAAAAAAGAGGAGGAAAAGGTGGGGCATCACCACATTCAGTTATTCTCTTTTCTGCTGTGTGTGGTACATTTGACAAATTAATTTAATTTCTAATTTCATTGATGAGCAGGCACTGAAGGAGCTTAAGGCCAAGGCGGCACAAAAGGGCGCATTTGGAGGTTCTGGACTCAAGAAGAGTGGGAAGAAATGAAAACCTGAGTCATAATGCAATATCTACTTAATATATGCATATGTGGTGAATATCCTTCGGTGGATGCAATTGGTCTATCGAGATGCTACATTAACTTCTGAACATTTTCTTATCCCCAGTAAAACTGAGTTGCACTGTCATGTTCTGGATATTGTACTAGTAATTGATGCTGCTTGAATCTGCTTGTGGTTGCTTTGAGATTGATCTATGATATCAAGTGTTATTGATGTGGTGATGACCACTTTTACTTCATTTTCATAAATTATTCCCTGTGCCCTGCAGCCAATACCCTCCACTCCTGGTTGATTTGAGATTGATGAAATTGATATATGATGCGGTTTATACACACTTTCAGATTAATTCCTATTTCCATGCACTGCACCCATTATTGTGGGGTGCTGAATTGGACTAGGGGGAAAAAATTAGCCAACTTGACATATGTACAGCTGCTTGTTCAACAATTTATTTATTTGGGGTCCTACGGAAGAAGAGCAAAATGACGAGCGAGAAACTAATCTAGTCGCCTGAAATGCTTGGTGCTACCCTTTAGAGTTTTTTTTAGTGTTATTCTTGATTTGTGTAACTTTAGGCTCTTAGCACATTGTAAGATTGAAAGTAGAAGTTTAGGTCATGCTATCCCACAAGGGGAAGCTGATTGGTTTTGAAAATTCTTACATTATTGCTGGAGGTTCTAATTAAGTCATTGGCATCTTTTCTTTCCCTCTTCTACATGGCCATGTATATGGGCTGGCCCGGGTTTGGGCCTTCTGGATTTGGGTTCAGACTAGACTAACGGAATCTATCTCTTAGCCCAAGCCGGGTCCTAAGCTCACCTATTTAATTAATATAATTAGATTTCTTAATAAAAGTAAGAAAATTGGTCAAATGGTAAAGGATGTTACATCTACTTTTTTTACCATGCATGGTATGTTTTGGGGGGGGCTTTTTAATGCTAATCAGCACTTAGATGCGGAGATGAGTTTCAGTCACAAACTTGTTATGGGTACATTAATGCCTGAGTCGGGCTCAGAGACCGGGGCTCGGGCTTAAAAAATAATCCCCCAGCCCTTGAGGCATCGGGCCAGGCTTGGATGCAGGCCGAGCAGAGTTTGGCCCATAATTTTTTTGTCCAGGTTCTGGCTGGACTTTAGGCTGCCAAATTTGCATCCTTAAATTTTTATAAGGTTTTTTCCATTTCCCCTTGGGTGGGAAGGAAAAGACAATGGGAGCGACCGGTTTAAAGCCTAGTCGGTCCAAATCAATGCTTGTACTTCTCTTCTTAACTTTCCTTCTCAATGAAGACGCCATACTTGACAATCAATTATTGAATCTAATGAGTATAAATTGATGCATAATGTATTAGGTATTATGTTCTCGAATCCAATTTAGACCCTTCAAGGAACAGGCAAATGAACTTGCATAAGTCATAAGGCCTCAAGCCTCAAGCCTTTTTGGTCACGTCACTTACATCAACCGAGCACCTAAAACCACAAATCTTAAGATAAATGAATACTCATGTACACTCTGGCCATATTTTCTCAATGTCGAGAAAATGCTCATGTTATCATTCCGCT
>JAAKHE010000976.1:6387-30228 GCA_011039315.1 Vitis labrusca
GGTTTTTAAAAACTTTTCAATCACAATAAATTCAAGCACAATATAAGCAAAATAAAGAGATAGAGTTAGAGAATTCAAACTCGAGTTTTATAGTGGTTCAGCACTTCATTGCCTACGCCCACTCTCCTCAATCTCCTAATCGAGTGAGAATTCCACTTACACTTGGATTCCGACTCCAATGGGCTCTTACACAATCTCTTCAAGATTCAAACCTCTTGAAGGATTTAACACTCAGATTTTACAGGAAGGAATCCCTCAACCTAGCTTAATGATAGCTCAAATACAAGACAAAGTTAGGATGACAAACAAGAGTGCACTAAAGGATATGCAAGTGATGATTTAATGCACTAAGAAAGAAATGTGAGATTTTTGATCAAGAATAGGTAGGTAGACTATTGATTGCAAGTGTTCTCTTGTAAATAAATGAAGTGGAGCTCTCAATTTATAGGTTTCTAAGCTCGGGAGTCAAAAAAAGCAAAAGGTAACCTCGACCGGTCGAGCTAGGGGTTGACCGGTTCATTAGCCATTGGAGCATTTAATGCATGACAGGTTACCGTTGCCTCAACCGGACCTCGACCGGGAAGAGAAGGCCACTGGGAGAGAGAGAGTTTTTGGCATCCCTCGACCGGTCCTCGACCGGACGAGGTCAATCGGTCGACTGGTTCCTCAACCGGTTGAGCCGGTTGGCCATAACCTCGACCGGTTGAGCCTTTTTGGCCCCGAAAACCTATTTTTTTAATTCCTTTTTTTTCTAACACTTAGGCAAGGTCTTTAGGTGAATTATTAAGCCAATTATAAAACATTTTGCCTAAGGTACATTAGTTAAAAATTTGGGTTTTAATGAAATTGAAGTTTTAAATAATAAACTGAGTTTTCTAAGTTGCATGAAACGTGTGAAAATCCTAAGTGCACTCATGCATTCATCTTACATTAGTTTCCTATGATCACAAGTCTTCCAAGCGTCTCGATCTTGTATCCAATTGGTCCTTTGATGAATTTTTGAATTTATGCCTGAGATTCTTAACTATTAAACAAATTAGTCACTTAACCATGGTTTGTTATCATCAAAACCCGATTTGAAGAACCCTTGGGCTAACAATCTCCCCCTTTTTGATGATGACAAACCTTGGTTATCTAGGAGAGAAAAAAAAAAATCTCCCCCTCAAACCAATCATGGATCAATCAAAACAATCTTCAATAGGAAACAATGTAAATCACGAAAATTTGAATAGGAAACAATGGATCATGAAAATATCATATCATATATATGGGAACCTCACATGTACACGAAAATATATAACGAAAACATAACATATATGCTAATCAAGCTAGATATGACAATGATATGCATGAGGGTCTCCTAGATCCTATATATTTCTCCCCCTTTGGCAACATAAAAAAGAAACTGAGGGGGAACTCTAGATAAACTCAAGGCTGAGGGGGTGGAGGAGGAAACACAGAGCGGAGGTAAGCCATCATCTCCTCATGCTGACTTGCTTGGCGACTCTCAATGTGATCAATACTTTGTTGGAGATGCTCGAATGTAGCCTGTTGTTGATCCATACGCTCTTCTATGCGCTCAAATTTCTACTGGAAGTGCTCAAATAGAGAAGTGAAGCTAGTCTGATACTGATCTATGCGCTCCTCCATAGAGTAGAAACGAGTGTCATGGACTAAAGCAAGCTCCTCCATATGAGTCCCAAGGGAGCTGATCTGAGCTGATACATCCATCCAAGGCGCATGATCAGTAGCGTGAGGTGCCTGAGATGGTATCTCTGTGTGAGGAAATTCGGTGAAAGATAGCTGAGATGATGGTCCCGCAGTGTAAGACAGCTCAGTCATCATAGGCTCTGAGAAGGTGGCCTTAACATGAATACCCTCTGACTGAGGTGGAAGCGGAATGTAAAGCTCGGGTCCCCTCTGCTCAAAATCCCTATGAGGGTCTAACCCATCCTCCATTTCTCTGATCTCAACCTCCTCCTCTGCTCTGGGATGCATCTGTCCTTGTCCCTGGACCTGTCGTTTAGCCCTCTTAATCCAGGAGCCATCGGGTGCTTTCTCAAATTTCATTCGCCCCAAGGACTGCTCATCGTAAGTGTCATAGCTAGTGGGGCCTCGAAGTTCGTCTCTCTGCTCAAGTTGACCCTGACATCCTTGAATACTTGGGTAAGGAAGCGGCCGTAGGGGAGTACTCGGGTCGTGCTCTCAACGCAGGATATCATATGCATCATCATCAGATATCCCAAGTGAATTTGTCTCCCTGTTAGAATCGAGTCCACAATGAAAGCCTCAAGGTAGGAGACCTCGTCCCAATGTCCACCTCGTGGCAATAAGATGGAGCAGATCATATGATGAAGGACTCGAATGGACACGGTCAAGCTATGTGCCGATGGTTTGCCCATTCCTTGGGCATTTGTAAGTCCGCACAATCTCTGAAATAGCCTCTCTAGGTTCAAATCCCGACACAGTGGGCCACGCCTTGGCCTCATATACTCAGAGTTCAACTGAAGGAATGTCGAGAATGAGACAGATACTATCTGGGCTCAATCTGATCTCAACTCCTCTAACCATGGACATGACTGGTCCTCCAAGCCCATAGGTAACCCGTGAATAAAATGCCCGCACTAGAGTCGGGAAGATCGGCTCAAAAATCGTCACAACTAGTAGCCATTCCATCCGATTGAAGAGTCCATCAAACCCGAAGTGCTGAAGTTGGGAGAAATTAATACTTTTCCCTGGAACGACTTTCCTCTGGGCGAATTTTTGTTTGTATTGCTGATAATCTTCGATGGAACTGAAGAGGGCGGTATCATACCTCGCCTTTTGGCAAGCCTCTGTCTACTCAGGCTGAGATGGCTCAGCAGGGCGCTTGCCCTAAGCCCTAGAGGTGCCCGTCTCTCGTCTAGGCGCCATCCAAAGAACGAAAAAGGAAGAGAAAGTGAGGTCTGAAGAGAGGGAAAACCAACCAGAAGCCCCAAAACTGAGATTGGGGCGCGTGGACAGAGAGAAAATGCTCCTAAAACTGAAAACCTTGATCCTGAACTAGCTTGAGGCACATGGTCAGAGAGAAAACGCTCAAAAAATTGAAACCCTAGGTTTCAAATCGAAACCCTAGCCTCAAAACGTCCCAAAATCAACTCCAATCCCTTCAATCGGTCCAAGAATCAACCCAAAATAGTCTATGGAAGCAGGTAGGTGAAGAGTTTTCAAGCAGAGGAGGAGAACAGTGAAAAAAATAACGCGCGGGGGCCTCTTTAAATTCCTAGCCCTGACGAACCGGTCGACCGCTTGGTCAATGGTCAATGGTCAACGCTCCAATTTTTTGGTATTTTCTTGTCTCGTGATCCCCCCTGCCATTTTTCAGTTGAAATCCCCAATTTTTTATGTCCAATGCCAAGGGAATTTTGATTTTTGGTCAAAATTTGACCTTTTTCCTAAGATTATTTCTATATGATGCATATGATATGAAATTCACGCAATCATAAGGTATATTCAATCAAGAATTCATCAAGCAATCATTTGATCATAAAGAAATCACCTATAGTTGTCTTCTAATATCAACAAATTGCTCTTCACTTAGAGGTTTTGTAAAAATATTGGCAAGTTGATCTTTTGTGCTTACAAATTCAAGTGTAATGTCACCCTTTTGTGCATGGTCTCTAAGAAAATGGTGTCTAATCTCTATATGCTTAGTTCTAGAGTGTTGCACTGGATTTTTTGAAATGTTTATGGCACTAGTGTTATCACATTTAATAAGAACATGTTCAAAAAAAAAAAAAAAAAGTTGAAATCACTAAGTGTTTGTTTCATCTAAAGGATTTGTGCACAACATAAACTGGCTGCTATGTATTCGGCTTCCGCCGTAGACAAAGCTACCGAATTTTGCTTCTTAATATGCCATGAAACAAGTGAGTGTCCTAGGAAATGACAAGTGTCACTAGTGCTTTTCCTTTCAACTTTACAACCGGCAAAGTCGGCATCCGAGAATCCAATTAATTCAAAGCTATCACCCTTAGGATACCATAAGCCTATGTCCATTGTCCCTTTTAAATATCTAAGAATTCGTTTTATGGCACTTAAATGAGATTCTTTAGGACAATATTGAAATCTAGCACACAAGTATACACTATACATGATGTCAGGTCTACTAGCGGTCAAATATAGCAAAGAACCTATCATGCCTCTATACATAGTTGAGTTGATGGACTTACCTTTCTCATCCTTGTCAAGCTTGATGGATGAACTCATTGGAGTCTTCATTGTTTTGGCTTCCTCCATATTGAACCTTTTGAGGAGATCTCTTATATACTTTGCTTGATTGATGAAGGTTCCTTCCTTTAGTTGCTTGATTTGAAGTCCAAGGAAGAAGTTAAGTTCTCCTATCATGCTCATTTCGAACTCACTATGCATGCATTTAGAAAATTCTTCACAAAGAGAAACATTAGTAGCTCCAAAAATGATATCATCAAAGTATATTTGCACAAGAGCATGTCATTTTCTTTGGTTTTTATGAAAAGAGTTGTGTCAATTTTTCCCATTTTAAAACCCTTTTTCAAAAGAAATTTACTCAATCTTTCATACCATGCTCTAGGTGCTTGTTTCAAACCATAAAGTGTCTTTTTAAGTTTAAAAACATGATTAGGAAAGTTAAAACTTTGAAAACCGGGTGGTTGTTCAACATATACCTCTTCATTTATAAAGCCATTTAAGAAAGCACTTTTCACATCCATTTGATATAAAATAAAGTCTTTAAAACATGCAAAGACAAGTAGCATCCTAATGGCTTCCAATCTAGCTACAGGAACAAAGGTTTCTTCATAATCTATCATTTCTTCTTGATTAAAACCTTGGGCTACCAATCTTGCTTTATTCCTTATAATTATGTCATTTTCATCCATTTTATTTCTAAAGACCCATCTAGTTCCAATAACACTTTGATTTTGAGGTCTTGGTACTAATTCCCATACTTCACTTCTTTCAAATTGGTTTAACTCTTCTTGCATAGCAATCATCCAATTTTCGTCTACTAGAGCATCTTTTATATTTTTAGGTTCAATTTGAGAGATAAAAGAAAGATTATTGCAAATATTTCTAAGAGATGATCTAGTTCTTACCCTACTAGATGGGTTATCTATAATTTGATCTTGTGGGTGGTTGATGACAAACTTCCAATCTTTAGGGAGGTCTTGGCTTGATTCACCTTGCACTCGTTGAGGAGGAGGTAGTGCCAAAGGTGATTCTTCTTTCTTGGGATCCTCTACAATTTCTTCTTGTTGCCTTCTATCTTCAATTTGGAATTTTCACATGGAGGTCTCCAAGCCTAAATCATCATCAAAGCTCTCTCTTTCTTGGAGAGAATCGTTAGATTCATAAAAAATAACATGGATGGACTCCTCAACAACCATGGTTCTTTTGTTAAAAAATCTAAAGGCTTTACTTGAAGTTGAGTAACCAAGAAAAATTCCAACATCCGATTTTGCATCGAATTTTCCAAGATTGTCTTTAGTGTTTAATATAAAGCATTTGCACTCAAAGACTTTGAAATAGCTAATGTTGGGTTTCTTGTTTTTCCAAAGCTCATAGGGATTTTTCTTAAGAATAGGCCTTAATAAAATTCTATTTAAAACATAACAAGAAGTGTTAACCGCTTCGGCCCAAAAGTATTTAGGTAAATTGTTTTCATTTAGCATGGTTCTAGCCATTTCTTGGAGAGTTCTATTTTTCCTTTCTACTACCCTATTTTGGTTGAGGAGTTCTAAGAGCCAAAAAATTGTGGTTAATACCATGCTCATTGCAATAGTCTCAAAATCAATATTTTCAAATTCTCTCCCATGATCACTTCCTATACACGTAATTGTAAAATCTTTTTGATTTTGAACCTTGTTGCAAAACTTTAAAAACTCATAAAAGGCTTCATTTTTTTGACTTAAAAATAAGACCCAAGTGTATCTAAAGAAGTCATCCACAATAACAAATGCATAAGATTTTCCTCCAAGGCTTGGTGTCCTAGAGGGACCAAATAAATCCATATGCAACAATTCAAGAGGCCTAGTTGTTGAAATGAAATTTTTGTTTTTAAAAGAGTTTTTGATTTGCTTTCCTATTTGACAAGTTTCACAAATTTTGTCTTTTTGAAAATTTATTTTGGGAAGGCCTCTAACAAGTTCATATTTGTTGAGTTGGGAAATGAGATCCATGTTAGCATGTCCCAACCTCCTATGCCACAACCAACTTTGATCATGCATGCTTGAAAAGCATCTATCATGACCATCATATTTTGAAATATTTATTGTATAAACATTATCACATCTATGGCTCATGAAGATGGTTTTATCATTTTGAATATCTTTGAGGATGCAATGAGATGCTTCAAAAATCACTTTAAAACCTTTGTCACAAAGTTGACTTATGCTCAAAAGATTATGTTTTAAACCATCCACTAATAAAACACTTTCAATAAGAGAGGATGTGCCATTACCAATGTTGCCTTGACCAATAATCCTTCATTTTGAATTGTCTCCAAAGGTAACGTATCCTCCATTTCTCTTTGTAAGGAAAGCAAACTTGGATTCATTCCCGGTCATGTGTCTTGAGCATCCACTATCCAAGAACCACTTATGCTTCTTTGATCCCTACAAAATAAATTTTAAGTTGATTTAGGTACCCATATCTTTATGGGTCCTTGAGGGTTAGTGACCTTGTATTTCTCAATCCAAACCTTTTTAGCTTTAGCATTTGAATTCTTTTGAGACCCATTTATTAAGGGACATGTACTACTAATGTGCCCTCCTCTCCCACAAAAGTTGCAAGTGGTAGAAGGACTTGCACTTGCGGATTCTTTTACAAAGTAGTTTTTAAAATACTTTTGATTTTTTGAAGATTTAAATCTTAGCCCTTATTTGTCAAAGACACATTTTTGGCTAGCTAAGATCATTTCAAAAGATTTTTGTCCACAAGAGAAAATTGAAAGAGAGGAGGTCAACCATTCATTTTTCTTTTTCAAAATCTCATTTTCTTTTTCAAGATGAGTTTTAGATATTTCAACAATTGAAATTTTTTCTTTTACTTCTTCAAGTTCCTTTTCAAGTTCTTGAATTTTCTTTTTAAGAGAATTATTTTTCAGACTAAGTTTTTCAAAATCTTCATACAATTCTTCAAAAACATCATGCATATCTTCATCACTAGAGTTAAAGTTTACCTCATCAAGATCATCTATTGCCATGAAGCACATGTTTGCCACTTTCTTCTTCGGAGGATTCTTCACCTTCACTCCAAGTGGCCATCATTGCCTTCTTCATTCTTCTATTGGCTTCACTCTTGTAGAGAGGACAATCATATTTAATGTGTCCTGGTTTTTTGCACTTGAAGTATATCAAATCTCTTTTCTCTTCCCATTTCTCCTTGCCACCATGGGATGAAGATTCCTTTTTAGAAGGATCTCTTCTAGAGGTGAACTTTCCTTCCTCTAAACCTTTCACCTCTCATGTATTTGTTGAGCTTTCTTGTGATGAGGGCTAAATCATCATCTTCATCACTTGGTTTTTCTTCTTCAACATCTTCTTCAACATCTTCTTCTTCCTTGATTGTAGCTTTGAGGGCTATGCTCTTCTTCTTTTTGTCTTCACCCTCTTGTAGTTTTTTTGTCAAATTGATCTCATATGTCATTAATGACCTTATGAGCTCTTCCATAGGTAGCTTAGTCAAGTCTTTTGCTTCTTGAATTGCATTGACCTTGGTATGTCACTTTGATGGGAGAGACCTCAATATCTTCATCACCTTCTCGGATTCCTTGTGGGTTTTTCCCAAAGCTTCAAGACCATTGACAATGTCGGTGAACCTAGTAATCATCTCAACAATAGTCTCATTTTCTTTCATTGAAAACAATTCATAGTTATGAACAAGTAAATTAATTTTTGACTCTTTCACTTGATTAGTTCCTTCATGAGTTATTTCAAGCAACCTCCAAATTTCTTTAGCCGATTTGCATTGACATATTCTATTGTATTCATTTTTATCTATATCACATTGCAAAGTAAAAACGACTTTAGCATTTAATTGAAAGTTTCTTCTATCAAGCTCATTCCATTTTTGCTTGAGTTTTGGAACCAAAACTCCATCAACTAGTTTAGTAGGAAAAGTTGGGCCATCTTCAATGACGTCCCATACATCTAAATCAGTAGATTGCAAGTACCAAGTTATTCTAGTTTTCCAATAGGGATAATCAGTTCCCGTAAAGAATGGAGCTCTATGTTTTGAAAAATTTTCAGCTTGGGATGAGCTTGATGAAATAACCATTTCCTCTTAGACGATTAAGTCTTTAAAGAAGAGGTCCAGCTCTGATACCAATTGAAAAAATAAAGGCTATGCTTAATTAAGAAAGAAGGGTGGATCCTATGAATCTCTTTCTCTCTAGATGGTGGAAGACAAAAGTTATAAAAACCTTAACCTCTATAGGGTATTTATAGGGATCTTAACCACACTTAAGTGACTTGAGCCCATATGGGCTTAGGTCACTTAATTTAGACCAAAATGGGTGCTAGTTGATTAATTAACCAAATAAGGCCTATTAATTAATCAATTAGCCCAATCCAAAGACCTTGTTCACTTACCCCTGTGCAACCTTGCATAATTACCAAAATGCCCTTATGCACAAAAGTGAACTTAGAGCGAATTCGACCCTCACAATTTGTGCTAAGAATGTATATGAGTTCAGAGCGAGGATCACTAGGACCCATAGGAGTGTTGGATCCCTCATAATCCAATTTTGAAGTTGATTCAACATCACACTAAAAAGAATCAATTGAACTCCAGTATCCTATATAAATAACAACGAGAAACTAAGTGCTCAGGTCCGTGACCTACTATCTTCTACATGCAGACTCCCCATGAACTAGTGTCCGTAATCTAGCAAGGTAGTGCTATCACCTATCAAGATTACCTCTCAAATCTTTGAGTTACAGATCCCACTTATTATGTGATTAACTAACATACTCTAGCTCCAAGAAGCATATGTCAGATTTCACTAAAGGAATTACTGTGGTCATAGATTTCATGATCACATGTTCTTTAGATCACCTAAGGGGACATATTGTCTCAATCCCAAGAGATATCATGGTGTCCATATTGAGAATACTTGTTGTCATCAGCCTCCATCAACAGTGATCTAATCCATAGGGATATATGACCACTTTAAGGTTTCACTTAAAAGTTAAACCCTTCTGTTGATTTTGGCACAGACTCAATATCCCCTCAAGGTTGAGAGTCCATGTAGTATAGTAGCTTGGTGAATCATGACAATTGATAGCCTTACATCATGATTCACCGTAGGTCCTGTCCAATGTGCATCATATACACTAGTGCACTCACCATGGGAAACCCATCCCAACGGTCAAGACAAGCCATCCCTCCAATTAGGAGGTGGTGCACTATAGTCTCTACTCAGTTGCCCAAATTCATGAACCAACTATGGACAACTTATCTACTTACAAGGAACCCATGACTTGTATATTTTGTGCAACTCCTAATGTACCAAAATCATGTACAATGTAAGAGACATGGGTTGAATGCTTAAATCAATGCCAATACATCAAAAGGATAACAAGCGGATGGTTAAGTTTAACTTTGTTACATTATGTCTTGCTTTTAGGGGCTTAATCACAACACTTACATCATTACTAATGAGTAGAATGTCATCAATGTATAAGACCATAAAGACCACCATACTTCCCTGTACCTTCTTGTATACACAATGTTCATTCTCGTTTTAATCAAAGTTAAAGGACTTAGCTACCTAATCGAAATGTTTGTTCTTTTTGTGAGATGATTGCTTTAATCCATAAATGGATTTATGCAACTTACATACCATATGCTCTTGTCTCTTTGTTATAAAACTGTCTGGTTGTATCATATAGATGCACTCGTCAAGATTCCCATTCAAGAATGTAGTCTTGACATCCATTTGTCATATCTCATAGTCAATATGCACTTCAATGGATGAGAGTATTCTGATGTACTTGAGCATGGCTATTGGTGAGAAGGTCTTCTCATAGTCAAAACTAGGTTTTTGATTATAACCCTTTGCTACAAGCCTATCCTTAAAAGTCTCAACCTTTCCATCTACTCCCCTCTTCCTCTTGTTGACCCACTTGCCCTCTATGAGTTTTATCCCTTCAAGTGCTTCTACAAGCTCCTAGACTTGGTTGGAATACATAGGTTCTAACTCTACTACCATAGCCTTTTTCCAAAGATGTACATGCATATTTGCTCATTGCTTCATCATAATTTGTGGGATCTATATCATGTTCTTTTGAAATGGCCTTAAAAGACTCCTAAATACATGGATCGGTTTGGTTGAACAACAACCCTCCTACCACGATGAGGCACTACTGTACTAGAAATGAGAATGGTTAGTTTTGGATCCATAGTATTATGTGATGTTGTGGGAGTTTCATTTAGATATCTCAAATCGATCTAACTACTAATCTTATTATTCATCATATAGTCATTTTCTAGAAATCTGGCATTTGCATCCACATGTTCCTTTTAGTCGACTTAACTATAAAAGTAATAACTCCTAATTCCTTTTAGATATCTTATAAACTGACAAACTTTTGATCTAAGTTCTAACTTAGCTACCTTTGGCTTTAGCACATGTGTTGGGCACCCTCATATGCGAATATGATATAAACCAGGTTTACATCCTATCGACATCTCCATAGGAGTTAGAGGTATCCATTTAGATGGAACCACATTAAGAAAATATCCCATAGTTTCTAAGGCATATCCCCAAAAAGATGTATGAAGTGTTGAAAAACTCATCATGGATTTCACCATGTCTAATAGAGTTCGATTTCTTCTTTCTACTACTCCATTTTTTTGTGAAGTTCTAGGTATAGTCAATTGGGATAAAATCTCATACTCCTTGAAGAAAGAATCAAACTCATTGGACATGTACTCACTACCTCGATTAGATCGAAGTGCCTTAAGGTGTTTACTTAATTGGTTATTCGATTCAGCCTTAAATTCCTTGAATTTATCCAAGGCATCAAATTTCCTATGCATAAGGTAAACATAACCACACCTAGAGTAATTATCAGTGAAGGTGATGAAATACTCATAGACTTTATGTGCTTGGACATTAAAAGGTCCATATATGTTAGTATGCACTAATTCCAAACATTTTTTCTTCTAACCCCTTTAGCAGTAAAGGGCCTCTTGGTCATTTTTTACCTTGTATATAGGATTCACAAACTAGAAGGTCTTTTGAAACTATTGAGTGTAATGTTCCAGACTTAACCAATCTTTGGATTCTATTTAGATTTATATGA
Source organism: Vitis labrusca (assembly GCA_011039315.1). Taxonomy (NCBI): domain Eukaryota; kingdom Viridiplantae; phylum Streptophyta; class Magnoliopsida; order Vitales; family Vitaceae; genus Vitis; species Vitis labrusca. The sequence continues at coordinate 17,715 of JAAKHE010000976.1, forward strand.
CCTAAACATAGATGCCATAGAAAAGTCTTATTAGTGCTAGGTACTTTTTTCTTAAGTGAGACATGATTATTTTCAACATCAAGCAACAAAGAAACAAGAGTGTTATGAAAGAGATTATAAACCAATATACCTGAGAAAATAATCTGAATGATCCAATTTATTTAAACTAGAAACTAAAATCAAATTCTTTATAGACTCATGTATATAAAGAAAATCCTTGAGTTCTAGATATTTATTATTTTCTAATACTAGGTAACGTCTCTTATATTTCTTGCACAACTATCCTTGTAGCAGAGTCAAGTACATCTCTCCTTCACTCAGCCTTGTCCTTAGTTGAAACCCCTACAAAGAATTACAAATATGGTTAGTGGCCTAGAATTTATCCACCATGAATTATTGGAATCCACCACTAAACATGATTCAACTAAAAGCGAATGAGACATACCTTCATTTTCTTCAGGTAGTAACGGATTCCTTTTTCTAGTGGCTCTTCTTGCCACATATCAAACACTTGTCATTTCCCTATTTGGATTTCTTGAAAGTATTCCTCTTATTACAGGAAGAATTTGATGATCTTTCACTACCATTTGAACACCTCTAGTAACCTTGAGAGTTTCCTCATCCATCTAGAGATACTTTATCAGTTTAAACAAGTTCATCATTAACTTATTAATAGTGTAATTGAGCTAGAACTACTTGAAAGAGTTTAGTAAGGTCTTTAAGATCACATCGACCTAGGTTTCCCCATTGATTTTAGCTCAAAAAATCTCCATCTCATTAAAGAGTGCAATCATACATATCATATGATCTCTAACAGGAGTACCTTCTATCATCTTGGTGTTCATGGTGGTCCTTAGGACAGTGAGCCTAGCTAGCTTATCCTTATCACTAAACATTTCTTACAAGCTCAAGAGAATCCCATAGGTAATGACAATGCCCATGTGTTATTGCTGCAACACATTGTTAAGAGACCTAATTATAATACATCGAACCTTCTTATGTGCTCTTTGCCATCAAGAATGAGCATCTTTCATTTCCTGTGTGGAAAATTCATTAGGAATGGTAGGAGTAAGCTCTTAAGTTACCCATTTCAACTATTCTATTGTGAGCACTATGTCCAGTTTTCCTTTTTAGTTAACATAGTTAGGTTGAGTCAATTTATTATCAATGAGAATAATGGGGATAGTTTTATAAGACATGATTCCTGTAATAAAAAAAACACTCCTTGCAGTAATAAAGGAAATTAAGCATTCAAGGCAAAGATGGTAATTATTTAGCAAAAATATAGTACTCTCAAACTACATATATCTATGCAAAACATCCTAATATCTTAAAAATCAAGCATACTTTAAGCAAGACATGACTTTATTACTAAGGTAGAAACTTAGTCTAATTAATTAACCTGCCTTAAACCTCAAAATATTATCTGAAGGCATTTATTAACATAGCTTTATGTTCAACTCTTAGCACATGAAAGTGCCATCACTTTAGGTGATTCTACCACTTCATATCTAAGTTAAGTGCATAAACAAGATCCTTGACATTAATGTTACCAAGTGAAGAGTTCCATCTTTAGGATTGACTCACTACAAATATGTATAGTCTTCTCCTTTTAGGATAGTCCACATTCCTTGATTCCTTGGGTTAGCCCATCTTTAGGATAGCGATGAACCCGAAACCAAAATAGGCTCAATCTTAGAGGTTGTGGGCTTGCCTATGACCCGTTCCCACTTATATTTTGAATGAGAGACTTTAGATAATTGTGGCAACCATCTTCAAATAAATTATCCATCATGAGATTTTCTAATATTCTTTTTTATTACTTGAATTAGGACTCCTATGCTAAGTAGGAATTGTATCCATATTTCTTGTCATTGGACTTTCCTTTCCTAATCATAGTTCTTCTTCTGTCAAGTTGGGAGAACTTAAATAACTTGGTTCTAACCTCTTTCTCTTAGGGTGAGAGAGCTTGGAGGACTACCTTAGGTATTGTTCTCCTTCTCTCAGGGTTGGAAAGCTTGGAGAACTACCTAACCAAAAAATAGGAAAGTCCCAAAATGAATTTGAAATCCTAAATAGCAATAACCAATTCTTTAAATAAATAAATAAAGGAAACAATCTTCATAAAATTTTATTCTTTTAAGAAAAATCAAAATTACTATTTTTTTTCAAAAAACCATTTTAGATATTTTCTCACATATGCAACATCATATAAAAGCATAAAAGGGAAATAAGATATAATCTCATGATCTTAAGGATCCTATTGCTTATTTGGTTACCCAAATAGTTGGATTTCCAAAAATCCAAACATACCAAATGTATTTGCAACAAATTAGGGTTAATGACTTTTACAATGGACAAAAGTACCCCTTAAAACCCTAAAATGGCTAAAGGGAGCTGGAAGGAGCATTGGATAGGAATCTAACGTGGAAGCGGCGCTTGAGTGCCACAAGCGCTCAAACGCCACTCTAGTTACTTGAGTGCTAATCCAAGCACTTAAGCACTACTAGAAATTTGCATAATAGGAGAGTAGATACAATTCTGATTGTCATTTCTTCCCTAAGATCTCTTATTTCTAGTAGGGAAACATGTAAGACGACCTTGTGATTAGTTGGAACTCTTCTAAGCACTCAAAGGGTTATAAGGAATGGAAAAAACTATAAACTGTTACATTGAAAAGCAGAAACCTATGCTTCTTTCAAATCAAAGCTTACATCTCATTCTAGAGTAAAATGAAACCAACCAATAACCATAATATATAATAATCATTATAAATGAAAAGATCTCATGCATATAATTTATCCTTGGGCCATGGAATAAATAAAATACCTTGCAAAACCAAGATTAGCATATCTTAGAAAGGTTTTAACATGCTTTTGCTAGCCTACAACTTTGATACCAGTTGTAGGGAATTCCATATCACTGTGTTCCCTATCTTAGGATAAGGTTAGGTGCATGTGACTCTTTCTAGTTTTTTATAAATACTATGCACAATGGAAACATACATTTAAAAACAATTTTAGGATTTAGATATTAAGATTAGTGTGCTTACCTCTAACTTGGATGTCCCTAAATTTAATCTATGCGATGAAGAACCAAAATGATATCCTTAAAAATCTCGCAGATCCACGATTTTTTGCTCGATGACTTAACCTTGATCTTTTAGCACAAAAACGGTGGGATGTTTGGAAAGGTTAAAGGGTAGGTCTCTCTTTTCTCTCTAAATAATGGAAGATAACTAACTTAAAACCTTAACCCCTAAGAGGGTATTTATAGGGCTTCCCCTACTAAGGTTAAGTGACTTAAGCTCATATGGGTCTAGGTCACTTAATCTAGCCTAAAAAAGGTCTTAATTGATTAATTAACCTCACAAGGTCATCTAATTAATCAATTAACCCAATCCAAAAATGTCGTTCACTTACCCTTATGCAATCTTGCGTAATTACCAAAACACTTTTATGCGTAAAAGTGAACCAATATTATATCCAATCCTTCATAAATCATATTGATAAGGTATATGAACTCAAGCGAAAACCACTAGGACTCATAGGATAGTCCTAGCTCCCTCAAAATCCAAGTTTGAAGTTGATTTAACATCTCACTATAAAGAATCAACTGCACTTTAGTACTCTATGTAAATAACCATGACACATTAAGTGCTCGAGTCCATGACCAATATATCCATCATGTTCAATTTCCTCATGAACTAATGTTCATAATCTAACAAGCTGAAAGCTATCAGTTTCTCAAGACTATCTCTACTATCCTTAAGTTACAAATCTTCCTATTGTGTGCTTAACTAACATATCTTAGCTCTTCAAGAGCTTATGTCAAGTTCCACTTAAGGAACTACTATGGTCATAGTTTCCATGAACACACCTCCTTAAGGATCAGCTAAGATGACTCTTTGTCTCAATCCCATGAGATAACATGGTGCCTCTATCAAGAATACCTATTGTTACTGTCTTTTAACAAAAATGACCCAATCCATAGGGAATATATGATCAACTTATGATCTTACCCGTAAGTCAAAGCCACTACTAACTTTAGCACAAACTTATTATTCTGTTGGGATTGAAAAACAATATAATGAAGCAACTTGGTGAAGTCATGACAACTTGATAGCCCTAAGTCATGACTTATCATAGGTCCTGTTCAATGTGTAATCATGCATACTAGTGCACTCACCATGGGAAACCCATCTTAATGGCTAAGACTAGTAATCCCTCTAATTAGGAAGTAGTGCACTACAACCTTTAATGGATTGGTTAGACCCACAAATTGGTTGTGAACAAGTCATTTACTTACAAGGAACCCATGACTTGGATCTTCTGTACAATTCCTAATGCAACCAAGTCACGTACAATCCAAGAGATGCATACCAAAATACTTACAAAGTATAATGCATGAAATGAGGATAAATAAAAGTGAATTAGAAATTTATTAATAAATAATAAAATCCAAAAGTTTATTACATCATGTCATGCTTTTAAGGGCTCTATCTTAACAAGTAGGAGGTGCTTAAGGCTATGGAATCTTGGTGTAAGCAAGGTTGATGTAGGTAGTCTCAATATGGGTTAACTCCATATGCATAGATTTAATATAGGTGTGCACGGTGAATTAATCAGGCTTAGTACAAGTGGTCTGCTTGGTAGGGTACTTGATGCTCAAAGAAATTTCTATCATGGTGTCCACACCTTAATTATCCTACTAACTACCTTCACCTTCAATCTCGCATATCTTATCCTTCTCTTCAAATATAGGTGGAGGATTGCCTCTAGGTGGCGTAAAGCCAGTCTTGTGTACCAAGAGCCATTTGGAAACTTCTTGAATTGCATCTAATTCATCGATTTATCATTGTATTTGTTATAAATGGTAGGAACCTACACATCTTTCTCTCTAGTCAAGTCAATCCCCATGTTCTTATAGACCTTCATTGGGAATCGTCCATACGACAATACCCTAGTCTTTCTCTTACAACAGGACATCATATGGTGCATCATAAAGTATCCAAAATGGATCATATGTCCTATTAAAATAAAATCTATAAAAAATGCCCATATATGAGACCTCATCCTAATGTCCTCATCTCAAAATAAAACTGTAGTAAAGCATATGGTAAAACACTCTACTAATGATAGTGAGTATATGGGAAAATGGTTTCTTGATCCTTGATGCATCAAACAAGCCACACAATTGTTGAACTACCTATCAAGCATCAAAATCAACTTTACTCGGTCATGGCTTTGTTGGCATCTTCGATATAAGCAACGAAAGCAATACCAATTTTATAAAAAAATTGATTTTTAGGGTTAAATTACTAAGCTTTAGGTTTGGATGTTCCCAAACCTTAAATCACAAGTGTTGAATAATCAAATTGATGTCGGAAGTCTTATAGACCCAAGATCTTCCGTCCAATGGCTTTTCCTTAATCTTAGCACACTTTCGATGTAAGGGGGAAGAGATGGAGGAGGCTATGACTCTCTTTCTCTCTGGAGGTGGAAGACAACTCTATGGAAACCCTAACCCCTAAGTGGGTATTTATATGGTTTCCCATTGGGCTTAAGTGACTAGAGTCTACTAAAGGCTTGGTTCACTTAATCTAGCTCAAAATGGGTCTTAATTGATTAATTAACCCAACAAGGCCTACTAATTAATTAATTAGCTCGATCAAAAGACCTTGTTCACTTACCCCTATGCAACCCTATGTAATTTCCAATACACCCTTATGCACAAAAGTGAACCTAGAACCAATCCAACCCTTGTAAACCATACTAACAAGGTATATGAGCTCAAGTGGGGACCATTGGTACCATAGGATAGTACTGCTCCCTTAGAATCTAATTTTGAAGTTGATTCAAAATTCCACTATAAAAAATCAATTGCAATCTAGTACCTTATGTAAGTAACAACGAGACACTAAATGCTCGAGTTTGTGACATACTATCCATTGCATTTAGCCTCCCCATGAACTGGTGTCTATAGTCTAACAAGGTGAATGCTATCAACCTTTCAAGACTACCTATTCTATCCTTGAGTTATAGATCCTCTTATTGCGTGTTCAACTGACATCTTAACTCTCAAAGAGCCTATGTCTAGTTCCAACAAAGTGCATGTGTTATTGGTTAATAAAAACACGAATTTCGATAAGCTGGAGGAATATATAAGTAGGACAAAAAAAGCCTTAAAAGATAAATGAAAGAAAATTTTCCACTTATCCCAGGAATCTAATCTCTTTCTTGGCATTTGTATTTGAGATCGAGAGCTATGCTTAGGTCAGTTCCTTCAGTAAACTTCTTTGGTAAGTCAGAAGTGAACTTTATTTAGGTAAGTAAGTAGTCCCGTATGAAATTCATAAAACATTCATATCTGGCACTTGAGGGGGTCACCTAAGGAACACATCTCCTTACGATCACCTAAGATGACACTTTTTCTCAATCCCATGAGATATCATAGTGTCTTTATTATGAATATCTATTACTATAGGTTTCCATCAATAGTGACTCAATCCATAGTGAATATATGATTAGTTTATGATCTCATTCGTAGGTTATGATCTCACCTGTAGGTCAAAGTCACTGCTAACTTTAGCACGAGCTCAATATTCTCTTAAGATTGAGAGATAACACAATAAAACAGCTTGGTAAAGTCATGACAACTTGATAGCCTTATGTCATGACTCATCCTAGGTCTTGTCTAGTGTGTTACTATACACATTAGTACACTCACCATGGGAAACTCATCTTGATAGCTAAAACCAATTATCCATCCCATTAGAAAGTAATGCACTACAACTTCTAATGGATTGCCTAAGTCCATAAACTAGCTATGCACAAATCATCTATTTGAAAGGAATTCATGGCTTGGAGCTTTTATGCAACACCTAATCCACCAAAATCATGTACAATGCAAGAGATGTTAGGTGATAATACTCATAAAGTAAAATGCATGGGATAAGGATAGATAAAAGTGTAACTAGAATCATGGATAAAAATTTTGAAAAATTTTGCTGACTAGTGATACGAAATAGGGGAGCGAAAAATCAACGAGGAGAAATATCATAAAATATCAGCAAAAATTGTCGAAATATCGGTTGAAGCTGATTAATCGAAAAAATCCTAAAAATATTGTTGAAGATTGCAGAAAATCGCCAAAATTTCAATGATTTTTCATCGATTTTTTGAAAAAATTAGCACCCTCTTTTTGCTTCATTGGTTCGCTGATTTGATGGCTTTGGGCTTTCCTTCATTGATTTGACAGTCCAAATCTCATTTGAGCTCCAACTATTCATACGTTGTGCATTTGATGGTCTAGATTGAATTTGGATGTGATCCAACAACCAGAATTGAACCCCAACAGCTATATGATGATCCAACAGTTAAAGTTCGCCCAGATTTCGATCCAATGGCCAGAATTGTTTTCCAACGATAAAATGAGATTCCAACAATTATTTTGGATTATTTTTTTTTTCTATAAATAGCTCATTTTTCACCAATTTCATCCAAATTTCATCTTGGATATCTCATTGCTCCCAAGGTTACTTATTTTTTTAAGGTGCGTTTGGTTTAAATTTTAATTATTTTTGTATTGAATTGTAATTAATTACTATATTTTTAAATTCTTCCAATTTATTTTTTTCTTTTCAATTATCATTAATTAGTACATCAATTTTCCTCATTTCATTTTTAATTAATTAGTACAGTTGAATTAATTAATACATTTTTTAATTCTTGAATGAATTAGTAGATTTTCATAGAATTAATTTAGCTTAGTTAATTTATCAAGTTAATTAACAATATTAGTAGCTTCCCAATTTCTTCATTTTAGTGTATAAAGACCCACAAAACAACACCAAAAAGTGTCTTACAATGCCACTCAAAGTGAAAGAAGATATACGAGAGATGTTACATGAAAAAAGTAAAGCAAAAGTAAAGAAAACTGCACATATTGAAGAGATTTGTGCCCAATTACATAGCACTACGGGAGCTAAGCATAGACATGTCATGGACGAAGATGACGATGAAGATGAAGATGTAAAGTGTACATGTATCTAGTAGATATGCACCCAAATGAGTGGGATGCTTATCGAAAGGCAATTCATGCATCAAATGCAACAAAATAGGAGCGGCAACAATATGAAATTGTTGTGGGAAGCAAGCGTAAAACAAGGGAGTCATCACATTCTAGTGGTGCATCGACGATGCAGAAATCTCAAAGTATGCAACATTCAGACCCATCACCTCTTATTCCACCCTCCCTCTATAAGTCTTCTAGAGCAAGACAAAACCATCAAAGATATATTAAAGGGTGGTCCAATTAAAGAAACGATAGGATGCTTAATAAGAAAACTATTCATTTATGATAATGTTGTGCCCAATAAAGTAAACTCTCACCACTTCAAGAATATGATTATTGGTGCATAACAAGCAAGTAATTTCTAAGTTCTCAAATTTTATATGGTTTCATACCTTGAGTAGGTGTAGTCTTTTATGACATGTTTTAAATATTTCTTACATATGATTTGTAGGAATGAGAATCGAACCTCCATCTCTATATGAAATAAAGAATAAGTACTTGGAAATGGAGTATAAAGATATGCAAGCTTATGTGAACCAACAAAGAGAGAAATAAAAGACGTGTGGGTGCACCATAATGTCAGATGGATGGATAGGGCCCATGAGATTAAGTATAATTAATTTGTTGGTCTATTCAAAAGGGAATACGGTGTTTCTTAAGTCAGTCAATGCATCAAACAATATCAAAGACCACAAATACATATACAAGCTATTGAAGAATGTTATCAAAAAAGTCGAGACAAATAATGTGGGTAAAATAGTCACAAATAACAAGTCAATGTTCGTGAAAGAAGGGAAGCTGTTGATGAAGAAGTTTAACTTATATTGGACCCCATGTGTGGCACACTGAATTGAATTAATGTTTGAAGACATCAAGAAAAGACCTAGTGTTGTAGATGTGATAAGCAGTGCCCGGAAGATAACCAACTTCATTTATAACCATTGTTGGTTACTTGCATAAATGAGAAAGTACTATGGTGGAGACATTATTCGACCGGGAGCTACAAGGTTTGCTACAAATTATATTGCTCTTAACAATCTTCTTTAAAAAAGGGCTGATTTGAAGAGATTGTTTATGAGTGATGAATGGACACTACAAAAGTTGAGTCAGACAAGCATTGGATAAGATATGGAGAAACTAATGTTTGACCATCAATATTGGGATAAAGTGACACATGTTGTTTCATACTTTGAGCCACTATGCATGGTGCTTCGAATCATGGATTTAGAAGTTGTTCCCACAATGTCATTTATGTATGATCTTATGCAAGCGATGAAACAAAATCTCATTTGTCAACAAGTTAGTGATTGGACCTTCAAAATAATCAAAGATCGTTAGGAGAAAACACTGAGACATCCACTTCATGTAGCAAGTACTTAATTTTCATCAGTTGTTACTCTGATTTTATTCCATTCTCTTACAAAATACTAAATCTACATAATTTTATTAAAGTATACTTCTAGAATCCAAGGTTTCAATATAGGCTTAGAGTTGGAAGTGATTCGGATTTAATTCAAGCAATCCATGATGTATTTGCTACATTAGACCCAAATGCTAAATTGGTTGGTCAATTTGGAAATGTGGTAAATAAGAAACTCTTATTTTACTCAATCTAATCAAAGAATAATTTCATTCATCATTTTATTTGACCGTTTACTAGCAAATATGATATTAACAAATTAAATGTTGAATAAATAGCTTGTGCTTTTTCGAGATGCAAAGAGAGGATTTGGTGATCTAGCGGTAGTTGCATCAAGGTCAACTATGGTGCCCGGTGAGTAATATTTCTTAATAGAAAAAAAAATTTGATTATCATTATTGTAAATTCATTACATAAGTATTTATATAATTATGAATTTCCTTGCAGTTGAATGGTGGTTCATGTATGGAAATCAAACACCTACATTGAGGAACTTGACCATTATTCTTTCACAAACTGCATCATCTTCTGTTTGTGAGAGAAATTGGAGTACGTTTGCTCTTATCCAAACAAAGCAACGAAATCATTTGGTTTACCCTCGATTGGTGCAATTAGTTTTTGGTTACTATAATATGAAGCTAAAGATATGCGATATGGAGGCAAAAAATGATCTAGTTGTTGAGAAAGATTACCTTGATCTTCTTGACATTTTAGCCGAGGTGGGTGAAGAAGAAGACGATCAATTATTCTAATGGGTCAAGCCTATACACTTGGATGATGAAGTTAGTAATTTTGATCCACAAATTGCCGCTCATGCTCAAGAATTTGGAGTTAATGTTGAATGTGTGTTGTTTGAAGAAGTTCATAATGAAACTTTTAGCAAAGATACTGAGGATTCATTTCAGAAGGCATTGAATTCCCACCAAGAGGTTGACTCCAAAAGTGTTGGCCAAAGTAGTAGACCTAGCGCTGCTAGTACTTTTGCTTCTGGTTATGATGGTTCAAGAGGTAGAACTAATGATGGAGGTGATAATGTGAGAGGAGATATTGGGGAATGCTAACAAAGTCAATATCTAATGAGTCAATTCACCCGTGAAAATGATTTCATGCACTGCATACAAGATGAATAACATGGCTCTAGAAGAGCTGGTCAATGCATAGGAGCTATTAGGAAGCCTTACAGAGGAAAAGAAGGAATGATGACTCCATATAACAAGGAGTTACTTTCAAGGAGTTTTGAATCTATGAGTATAAAGACTTAATTTAGTGACTCTTTGAATAAGGCTAACGTCTACCCTCCTTATGTGATGAGTTATGGTCAACCTTCAAGTTCAACTAATGAAGAGTATGGTATGTTGAGCTACCCCCTTGTTGCACAAATGTCATACCAAGTTCCATATCAGATGCAAGGAGGATTTGACACGAACACATGGGTCAACCTCAAGTATCCCATCCATGTAGAGTCAGTAAGTAGGACTCAAGAGATATATGCATTGCATGTTAGAATTTTTAACCAATATTATCGAGGCTTAGTGAGTTGGTACCAATATTGTCTCCAACAACAAGAAGGGTTTTCTTTATCTACTAATTCTATTTAACCACATCGGTCCTCATTTTGGTACTAAAGGGTCATTGCAATAGATATGTACAAATTATTGATATTTAATGAAATCAAGTCTTTCATGTAGCTTCTTAATGAGTGCACAATTATAAAATTCACATTTCTTATTGATCGACATGATACAATTACATCTAATATCACAAATCATATCATACATATATCAAATTCTTCAACAAAACAACTTTAAAATGTCTATTATACTTCTAATTACATTTCTATGAGGTTTTTTTTTACATTTTCATGAGCTTTGATAAATTTTTGGCCTATCGAATTTTTTCCTAAAATATTTGTCGATTTATCTCCGATATATCTGATATATCCATAAAATCAAAGTACCGATGTATCCGTGATTATCGATATTTTCATAACTGACTAGAATATCATTAAATAAATAATGAATTCTAAATTTGTTACATCATGTCATGCTTTTAAGGGCTCCATCCCAACAGCCTTGTTCTCATAGATATGGAGACTGACGAGAAGAACGTCCATAATCCGACAAATACTCTTCTGTCTAGCTCAATCAACACACATTTTATAATCAAAGAAATGGGACCATCGACACAATATCTCATGTTTGAATAGAATATCCAAGCAAGAGTAGGATACATGAGCTCGAAAATCATCACAATTACCAACCAACCCAAGCATGCAAATATCTTGTAAAAGCTAAAATATCTTAACTATGTGAAGTTCACACCCGGCTTGGAACAACTCGCTTATGGGAGAAAAAGTGGTTATATCGTTAATATCCCTTAACTGATTTGAAGCTCAAAGTATCATACTGCACTTTTCGACGCGCCTCTTGCTTTAAACCTTCAACAGAGCATTTTCCTAATCCCTTGGAGGTCACGGTGTCAAATTTAAGAGCCATGGGAACTAAGTGGACACAATGGAGAAAGAGAAGTTGTGGGTAGTAGAGAGAGAACGAGATAACAACCACTCCAAAGTTCACAGAAAACCAAAATTCACAATTTCTAACAATTAAACCCTGAACAATTCCCTCCTTAGGCTTAAACTATTGAAACTAGTGAAGAATAGTAGAAGGTGGAGCAAAAAGACACTCACAAAATGGGACACTTTTTCAAGCCCCAAGCCCTAATGAATAGGTTTGATCGATTGCCAACCAATTCATTCGATTAAGTCAATGTTGATCAATAAGGCTCAAAAATTAGGAAAATGCTCCTCTCCTCTCCCTATACCTATATTTGAAGATTTCCCCTATTTTTTGTGTCCATCACCATGGGAATTTTCAAGTTTTAGTTTAAAAGGAACCTTTCTTACGCATGACTAGAATGAAATGCAACTTAAAGCAATAAAGAGTAGTATATGACATGTGAAAATCAAATTTTAAGGTAATCATAACATGTGAGAAATTTCAAGATCAAAATCAAAGA
>JAAKHE010000976.1:49659-66655 GCA_011039315.1 Vitis labrusca
AAATAATATTAGAGAAATAAAATTAACAAAGAATATTATAAGGATGCCAAATTATAATTTTGGATAAATAATAAATAGTAAAATTCAATTTTACCTATGTTATGTTGTGTGTGGATTAAGTCCTTCAAGAATTTGAGTAAGTTATTTCTTGTAAGGATTAATACTATATAAACCCTCCATTTTGTCCTCATAGCACATGCTTTTGATTGTACTTGATACCCTTGCTTTGCTCCTTAGTGTAGTACGTGCGTAAGATCCCTTTTTGCTTTTTTGTTCATCATATTCCTTAGTAGTCTGTCTGCTACTCACCTTTAGTGCTGACTTTTGAGCCACTTTTAATGGTTTCTTTAGATTTATAACACGACTTTACTAGTACCTAAGGAGTACCTAATGTTTCGGCGCAATCAAAACTTGAATGGGCTTCATTGGTGCAACCAAAACTCATTTTTGGTATGTGTTATTGGTTCAACCGGTAAGGTTTAATAGGTTAACCAATTCAACAAATTGCTTAACTAGTTGATCAAGTTTTTCTTATTTTGCCCCATTTTTAGCCTCTTTTTTAGCCTCGTCTTTTTTGCCTTCTTTAGGGATTCTCATGGCTAGTTTGGGAGGGTTTTGTGACCTTTAACTCTAGGATAGTGTCTCTTTGGGTCCAAGTTTGGATTTAAAGAGAATTTGAGCCTTAATGGAGGGGATGACACATGTCAACATCTCCATCATTCCTTGCCCTATAAAAAGAGGTCTTCTTGCTTATTTAAGGGATTGTCTTTTGCATTTTAGAGGGGAAACTCTATCAAATTTTAGAGAGAGTGAGAGAAAAAAGATAGCTTTTGAAGAAAACTTTGGCTTGGAGAAGGGGTTTCAATATAGTAGAAGCCAAGTGCATTCACTTGTGAGGAACTCCATGGGTTAGTCTTCTTTAGCTCCAGTTTTTATGCTTATTTTCAGTCTCTTTTCATATATGTGAGGATTCTTGAAGTAGAGATTACTTGATTTATGTCTATTTAATAATCGAATGCTTGATTTTGGGTTTTTGTTTTTCATCTTTGGTTTCTTTTCTTCTTTGTTTCATTTTGTTCATTTTGATTGCTTGATGAGATGCTTGATCTCTTGATCAATTTGTTGCTCAATAGTTTTTGAATCCTTGCCTAACTTGGTTTCGTTCTTTTTTAACTGTTTTCCTTGTTTTAGTAGCTCATTGACTAAATCATGGCGTGAGGCTTATTTGGATTTGAAATCCTTAATTTTCTTTTGATTCATTTTTGGGGGATTTCATGTGTTCTATTTATTTAAATGGTTTTTGAAATCTTTGTAACTATTTTTAAAATAAAATTTGAGAGGTATAAGTTGTTTGTTTATTTGCTAAAGAGATTTCCTCTAGAAAAGGCCCTTTAAAGCCTTTTCTTTTTCTTCCCCTTTTGATTTTCTTTGCAAATCTGGTCATAAAACACATTTTTAAACTCTCTTTTTGGTTGAATTTTAAGCTTCTTTCATTGGCCAATTTTGCGGCCAAAGGTCAAGCATCTTGCCATGAGCTTTGATCTTACCATCATGCTTGAGAGAATGTAGGGTTGCTCTCATTGTTTTTGAGATTTTTGAAAGCTATAATTTCTAAACTAATTTTTAGAATACCATTTTCAACCCTTGTGAGTCCTATTCATTAGGGGCTTGAGATTATGGTATCATATATGGTCCTGAATAATTGTTACTAACTTTGGAAAACATGGCTTGGATTTACATAGATGCATACCTTTCCATGGATGACTTCATGTACATTTCAGTCATTTTTCTCATATGTAAGTGTTAATTCGGCCTTGCATGCCTCTTATGAGCTTATCTCATACTCATTTGAGGGCTATGAAGGAATAAAAGTCTTGTATTGAACTATGTCTCACTTCTTGAGCTTACATCACTCATTTTTACCAACTTTTGATTTTCGTATTTTTTTTATTTTGTGAACATGGATTATTTTTTAAAATCTTAGATTAATGGGATTATCTTCGACCCTTATAAGCTTATTTCCATTATTATTAAAGTGTTGGGGTGTGGGTTTTGTTAGGATAGATACCTTAAAAGCATGACAAGATGTAATAACTTTTTGGATTTTATTATTTATTAATAATTTTTTAGTTCACTTTTGTCTATCCTAAAAAATGCATTATACTTTGTGAGCATTCTAGCCTACACCTCTTACATTGTACGTGACTTAGTTGCATTAGAAGTTGTACGGAAGATTCAAGTCATGGTTCCTTGTAAGTAGATAACTTGTTCACAACCAATTCGTGGGCTTAGGTAACCCATTAAAGGTTATAATGGACTACCTCCTAATATAAGGGATGAATGGTCTTGACCATTAAGATAGGTATCCCATGGTGAGCACATTAGTGGATATGTTTACACATTGAACGGGACCCATGGTAAGTCATGACTAAGGGTTATCAAGTTGTCATAACTTCACCAAGCTGCTTTATTGTATTGTCTCTCAACCTTGAAAGAATACTAAGTTTGTGCTAAAGTTAATAGTGGCTTTAACCTACAGGTGAGATCGTAAGCTAATCATATATTCCCTATGGATTGGGTCACTTTTGATGGAAGCCAGTAGCAATGGGTATTCTCAATAAAGACACCATGATAGCTCATGGGATTGAGACAAAGTGTCCTCTTAGGTGATCCTTAAGAAGGAGTATTCATGTAAACTATGGTCATAATAGTTCCTTAAGTGAAACTTCACATAAACTCTTATAGAGCTAAGATATTTTAGTTGAACACACAATAGGAGGATCCGTAGCTTAAGGATAGTAGATGTAGTCTTGAGAAACTGATAGTCTTCACCTTGTTAGATTGTAGACACCAGTTCATAGGGAAACTGAATGCAATGGATAGTAGGTCAAGAACCTGAGCACTTAGTGTCTCATCATTATTTATATAGAGTAATGAACTATAGTTGATTCTCTATAATGGCATGTTGAAGTAACTTCAAAATTGGATTCTAAAGGAGCCAATACTATTCTATGGGTCCCAATGGTTCCCACTCGAGCTCATATACCTTGATGGCATGGTCTATGAGGGTTGGATTCACTCTTAGTTTATTTTTGTGCATAAAGTCATTTTGGTAATTACGCAAGGCTGCACAGGGGTAAGTGAACAACATCTCTTGATTAGACTAGTTGATTAATTAGAAGACCTTATGATTACTACTCAAAAAGAGCATATTTTAGATAATAATTCTCACGAGTTTTACATCTTTGGAGTAGTAATTATGCCTAAAACATTCAATTAACATATTGTTGCCCTTGCAAGAGTTACTAACAAGTTTTATGAAGTTTTGGAGTCATTTCAAGGTATGATTTTGATAAATTGGTGACAAAAGAGATGAATCAAATTGAAGAGAACAAATAATGTTAATGATGATCCAAATGCATAATGAAAGAAGTAATACAATTGGTTTGGACCGAGATTTGAGCTGATTTGGAGGTAGTTGAAGTGGAAAAAGAAGAAGGAAATGAAAGAAATGACAAAAGAAAGCTTAAAAAGCAGATATTTCCCTTTCGCATGATCATGCGAAAATTTAGCATGATTATGCGAAATGGACCAGAAAGTGGAATTGTGCTACAAACAAAGGAGAATTGTCAAGCTGATTTCGCATGATCATACGAAAATTTCGCACAGTTGTGTGAAATGCTCCAAAAAGCTGTAACTGCTATTGCTGAATTCTTGATTTCGCATAACCATGCGAAATTGGCCGAGCTCGTGCGAAATGATTGTTTGTTTATTAAACTTTAGATTGCTTGATGAAGAAGCTTCTGAAATACCTCTTAGATGATACCAAGTGTCCACTTGATCTTGGCCTATAAATAGAAACTTGATTTTATCATGAAATGAATTTTTTGGACATTTCTAATTGTAGAATTTTCCTAATTTTCTCTCTCAATAGAATTCTCTATTTTCTTTCATTTTCTCTCATTTTCTCATTAGCCAAACATGCCTTGTGAGAGCAAATCTTCAAGCATGAGTGGCTAGATCTCGTTTTTCTCAAAAGAAGGAGGATCTAGAAGCAAGATCCATGGTGAATTAGAGAAATGAGCTTGAATTAAAAAGGTAATTTGATCAAATTGATTGATTAATTCAATTTTGAGGATTTTTCTCTTCAAATTTTCTTGGATGACTACTACAATGCAAACTAGGTAGATTCATTAAATTCTTAAAGCTAGATTTGATAAGATTGAATAGTTGTATTGTGTGAATTATTGGAAGATAATTTAAGATGAATTGTATATATGATTTGAATTGATCTCTTGGATTAAATAACCTAATTTGAAGAAAAATTAGATCTAGACCTAAAGTTAAATCAAAAATCGGTTTAGATGAAAATTTAGGTTTTCAATCTAACTTGATGAAAATTAGATCTCAACATCTATTCACCATGAAATTTGTTTTCTAGAAAATTCTAACTCCGAGAATTTCATTTCCTATTAATTTTCTTATATTTCACATTTCATTGTTCTTCTCAATTAGAAACCATTGTTAAATTGATTTTTCACCATAAATTTTCAAATCAATTTCACTTGATCACAATCATTTCCTCTCCTTTCATTCAAGCCTTAATTACCGAGAACAATCCATCCTAGTGGACAACACCTAAAAACCACTATACTATAATAGTTTGTACTAAAACCACTTTTTGATTGGGTACAAGCTACTCTAAAATAGTGAATTAGGTTATAAATTTTGTTTTGATTCAATAAACAACGAAAAATCAATCGATCACCTTATTAGGTTAATTAATCAATTAAAACCCAATTTTGGACTAAATTAAATGACCTAAGCCCTTAGAGGGCTCAAGTCACTTAAGCTAAATTTAAGAACATTATAAATACCCCTTTTGGGGTTAGGATTTTCAAGTTAGTTGTCTTTCACCTCTTAGAGGGAGAAAAGAGAGCCATAGCCTCCTGTGGGCCCTCCCCCGATCCATCGACTAACGTGACTTGCGATTAAAAATATGTGGAGAAAAAGTGTAGTTTTTGAGTTTTGGAAAATCCATCCTCTATGAGGAATGGTTTTGTTTGGAGTCGCCACTTACTTTTTATTTTTATTTTTAAAATTGGGAAAATTAAGTAAGAACAAAAACCTCTCAATGACTCCCGTTAAGAAAAAGCCATCCGCGAAACTCGATTTCTGGGTCCGGGGATCAGGTTACTTATTAGGAAGGTACCTCATGCGAGGTAGCACCCCTCTAAGCTCGGGGTTTGGTCTCTACTAATGAATTGGGTACATTGGAGCATATGGGTCAAAAATCAGTCAATCTCCCTAGGCTACATGGATGACAAGACTCATACAATCCTAGCTGGTATTCAGCATGCATAGGAAATCAACAATCAAAACAATGATGCGTACCTGAGGTCCCTAGCCATGCGCTACGGAAAAGGGTGAGTCAATAAGCATAAGCACACAACATATGCAACCACCAAATCTACTAAAATTTAGTCGTGTTTCTACTCAAATTAAGAGAATTTTCTGCCATGACCAAACCTTATATATGTAACCTCTAATCTCCACTAAACGGCCACCAAAATGCAACCATGAAACTTCATTACATAGTTGAAATTTAGCTATTCTAATTCCATTGACTTTCAGCTGGGAATTAACAGCTTTTCCACTTGAATTTCATCCACTAACAACTAAAAATTCCATAATTCTCCATAAGAAAATTCACCTGCCAAAGATCAATTATAGGCCACCAAATTCATGAAAGTCACATGCATTTTTTCATTAAAAAAAAGATTCATCAATTCAAATGTTTAAAAACCACCATTTTCACTCTTTCTTACCATGAAAATAATAATTCAAGCCTCTAAAAGTCTCACCATGTTGCTGCCACCTTTTCCATTAAACTTACCAATGCAGCATGAACTTCTACCCCAAATCTCCATGTCCAACCTTGAATTTTAGCCAATTGCATTATTTAAAATTTTAGCAAATCTATACTTGAAATTTCAGCCATGATTTTCATTAAAAAATTCAGCAAATAATCACTCGAATTTCAGTCATGGTTTTCATTAAAATTTCAGCATTTCTCTACTTAAATATATAAAATTCAGTCGCTTTATTTGGCAAACACAACCATTAAAATTTAGCTGTGAATATCCATTAATGTGACCACTTTTCTCCATTTTTTTTCTAAAAAAATTAGCCATAGAAATTCACACACACAAGGCCACTATTTCCATAATTTTCCCTAAAAATTTAGTCATGATAATTCACCCATTTATGGCCACTAAAATAAGATTTTTCAACTGTTGAAAGTGCCTACCATTGGTTCCCTATGTTTCTGATTCAAGCAAAAAAAAAAAAAAGATAGCAAGTTATAAAAAAAAAAACGATTGAGAACAGAGAGTTGATGATTCCCTCTCAAATCTGATAATTTGTGATCATCCGCTATCTAAAATCACCAAGACTAAACAAAACAAAAATGAGGATCAACAAGGGGTTTCGAAGCTTTGAGTCTACTTCAAGCGAATATGAATCAAACAAGGGGCCACCCAAGTATGATCCAATCTTAAACAACAAATAAAAAAATACGCAAAATTAAACGCCCTTCAAAAGAACCAACACAACCCAACCTAATAGTAGACAAAACCAAACAGAGATGAAAAGGTAGTAGAAACAGAAAAAAGAGTGAATTGTAGAGATAGTAGTCATATCTAGATCAAATATATATATATATATGTATGAGAGAAGAGTATTACAACACCACGTCCACACCTCAAACAATTGATATATATATATATATATGAGATAAGAGTATTACAACACCACATCCACACCCCAAACAATTGATATATATATATATATATGAGATAAGAGTATTACAACACCACGTCCACACCCCAAACAATTGAACAATGCCTAGAAAATTAAAGATAACCAGAGAGAATGAAAAAAAAAAAAACAAATTAATGAGTGGAAATGATCAAAGAAGCTAAAACAAAACGCACTTGGAAATGCTCCTTCCAACGAGAACAACTGGGCTCCAAGTTGCTCTGTTTTTATTTTTAAAACTTCTAACAAACCACAACAAAATTAGTTTTCCTTTCTTAAACGTCTCCCCTCTTCTTCTTTCTCTTCTCTTGCTCACTTCTCTCTCTGGATGTAGAGTCCTCAAAGATGCTAAGAAACCCCGCCCCCACACTCTCAGTCGTCACCCCAGCAGAGTATCCCCACCCAAAATTTCCAAAACATTCTTCACACTCTCTCTAAAATGCCTTTTATACCAGCTTGCCCCCCTCAACATCTGCACCAGCTCATTTTTCTTTCCCTTCAGCCTTGGAATTCCTCACCATCAGCCTCAGAACTCCATTTTACTCAACTTCTCCTTCAGTCACAAGGTGGGCAATTGCCCCTCATAAATCCACCATTGCTTACCCGTCAAGAATCCACATAGATTCAGGGTGGGTAGCAATCAACCCACAAACCGGTCGAGCCGGTTGAGAAAAATTCTTAAATTTTGATAGAATATTCCTTAAAGAGTAAGGAATCCAACAAACAAATGGTGCACAATTCTGAGCTTGGATGAGGGAGAAATGACTAAACCAAGCCAGAGTGCTCCAAATTTGGATGGACTTCAACGAGCTCCAACTGAACTGAAATTTTTATGGAGACCTTAACCTCTATCCTATAGCATGATATGAACCAAGGAATTGACCATGATAACATTTCATAATGGACCAAACGCTCGCACTAAATTGAACCATAGGTGAATCAAGTGAGGTCTAAAAACAGATTAAGCCCAACAAGGGCTCTATGGCTGTGACATACAAAAATTAGGTTCGGGTGACACTCTTAAGATACATGCAAGTGGCAAGGGACAAAATTGAGGGTCTACAAATATGCCCCTCTTTAGTAGAGTGAATGAACAAGTGGTTCGCGAGCACAAAGTGCAAGCGATGAATGAGCAGAAATGAACTCTAGTGAAGAAATCAAAAGCCAACAATTTTGTTCCCGCACAACAATACCAAAGGCCAAAGGAGTTGGGTCACAATGATTAAGGACTAAGGGATCCGAGCACATGTCGGAGAGCCACTGAAAAAGATAGGGGATCTAGACAAGATGTCGGAGAGCCATCGAAAAGATAGGGGATCCAGACACGATGCTGAAGAGCTACAAAAAGAAAGAGGATTTAGACACGATGTCGAAGAACCGTTGAAAAGATAGGGGATCCGGACACGATGCCAGAGAGCCGTCGAAAAGATAGAGGATCCGATGTCGGAGAGCAGTTGAAAAGACTAGGGGATCCAGACGCGATGCCGGAGAGCGGTCGAAAAGATAGGGGATCCGGACATGATGCCAGAGAGCCACCAAAAAGACTAGGGGATCCGAACACGATGCCGAAGAACCGTAAAAAAGATAAGAGATCCGGACACGATGTCGGAGAGCCATTGAAAAGATAGGGGATTTGGACACGATGCCGGAGAGCCGCAAAAAAGGTAGGGGATCCGGACCCGATACCGGAGAGCTATCGAAAAGATAAAGGGATCTGGATACGATGTCAGAGAGCTGTCGAAAAGATAAAGGGATCCGGACATGATGCTAGAGAGCCACTGAAAAATATAAGAGATCCGGACATGATGCTGAAGAGCTGTCGAAAAGAAAAGGGATCTAGACGCGATGCCGGAAAGCCGACGAAAAGATAAGGGATTTAGACATGATGTCGGAGAGCTGTCGAAAAGATAGGGGATCTGGACATGATGCCAAAGAGTCGCCGCAAAGATAAGGGATCCGAACACAATGCCGGAGAGCCGTAAAAAAAGTAGGAAATCTGGGCACGATGCCGAAGAGCTGTCGAAAAGATAAAGGATCCGGACACGATGTCGGAGAGTCACTGAAAAGAAAGGGGATTCAGACACAATGCTGGAGAACTGCCCAAAAAGATAGGGGATCCAGGCACGATGCCAAAGAGCCGTCGAATAGATAGGAGATCTGGACATGATGCCAGAGAGTCATCGAAACGATAGGGGATCCGGACAGAATGTCGGAGAGTCGTCGATGGATTTAGGGAGCAAACAACTCAAATGGAGAGGGGGTATGCCTCGGTATGGTGTCTAGGAAATGCCAATAAATGACTCGAATAAGTAAGAAAAGTAAACACCTAAATCAAGATGAAATGAGGGGGTATGCCCCTATAGGACGATACACAAACATTAAGGATCGGCAGGAGGCGGAAAGAAAAGGGGTATGCCCTAGTCTAGGATATCAGTACCATGTCGAAAAGGGGGTATGCCCTAGTCTAGGATATCAATACCATGTCAGAAAAGGGATATGCCCTAGTCTAAGATATCGGTACCATGTCAGAAATGGGGTATGCCCCAGTGTAGGATATCACTACCATGTCAAAAAGAGGGTATGCCCCAGTCTAGGATATCAATACCATGTCAGAATCTCGTAATTGCACATGTGGTTAAAATAAAAGAGTTGAAAGCATCACACATAATCATCCATAGCAAATCATGCATTATTTTTCTCAACATCTAGTGTCCACAAAGCTATTAAGGGGAATGTCCCTGTATGTACATCTGACATATGTACGCCCTGGTGAACCAACTATGAAAACGCATCCTCAAAGACCATCATCCGGCTGAACTCGCGAACATGACAATGCATGGGATATGCCTCAGTGTACACTCCTACTAGGTCAATGAATATGGATGAATCTAATCTCGGGCAAGCCCCTGAAGCACTCTACTGTATGAAGAATCCAGGCTGAATGTGGAGTATGTCCAAACATTGATGCCAAACATCTCCAAGTGAAATGGACTGAATGTGTACATGTAAGAACTAATGTCATTATGCAATGGTAGGGGGTATGCCCCAGTATGAACATGTCAAAGTAGCAAGCAAAGGTGTCCTTGATAGTCCCAACTCTCTGCATCATCTATCTCTGATTGTAGACCAGAGGCGAAGAGATTGAATGGAGAAAGCATTATGCGATTCCTCGACATCCTCAAGAAATGGAGGTCGGTCGACATCCTGTACTTCAACCAGTGGACGGAGCCTGTCCAAATGAAATATGTTTAAGCGAACATGAGATCTTGTGGCCTTAGGGTGGTCTTACGACTCAAACTGTAATGAAGGCTAGGGGTAAAAGGTGAATGAAACGATGGGAAATAAGGCCCAAATACCCAAAAGATAATACCAAGCCTCTGAGTGCACAATGTCAAATATTGAAGAATCGTGTGAGCCTAGTGACTCAGCCTGCATACAAATGAACAATGCCAAATGATAGGTTATAAATGCTAAAGGACATGCCATTCAAGAAGCAAAACGACGATTGACGAGGGTAGAAGAAAACGAAAAGGGATAAGACAAATGATGAAGGAGTGCAGAAGAAAATAGTGAAAACAATCGGGATAAAAAGCATGGAAACATGTGATTACGACGAAAAACTCCCCCCAATAATGACAGGTCGAAGCATGCCACTGTAGGACGGGAATAGTGATGTAGATAATGTTTCAGGCAACCCAACGCTAAGGAAACCCAATCCTCACTCATGACGTGTCTCCTCGATCCATGCAGAAATGGATCATACAATGCTCTCACCCACTCTCAAAATAAAAATAAAATCCCTTATACGTAAAATGACATTTGATGACTAAGCTATGATACTGATGGCAAACAAGGTTATCCCAAACATCAATGAAATGAAAATCGAACAAGATTACTCTTTTTTTAATGAAGCCACAAACCAAGTAAGCTGAAGGCTACACTAGCACAATCTAACAAGTGACTCTCCAACCCCAAACCCAAATGGTTCCCCCAAACTAAGATTCCTAGATCAAAACCTAAGGGTAGAATGAAGGGTGTGATATACTTGATTTGAAATACTAGGATGAAAGCGCATCATCATCACACAAGGGAAAACAAAATAGGGATGAGACGAGACGACAAAAACAAAACTCAAAGATAGACGGAGCGATGATGCCAAATAAAGGAAAGAAAAACAATGAATGACCTACAAAAGGAACAAACGAACGATGAGACAATGTGCTCACAATACTCTCCGATCAAGAAAATAACTGCAAAGTGCATAATAAGAGGCCTCCAACCCATGTGAGAAAAGGTATGCAAGGCTAAGTGAACGAAAGGGTCATAATGTACCATGTGAGGCTCAATGGGCTAGCAATTGGATATTTCAATGTATGAATACGCAAAAGGGATATGGCTACTCGAAACGATGGCCACCCATCCTTCGACCATGATCTCACGCATAAAACCTCTTCAGCTGATCCAAATTGACTGGCTCTGAAAACTGATTTCTGTCCAAATCTGTCAACTAGGCGACTCCCTCTCGAGTCAATTCTCAGATAACATAAGACCCGCTCCAACTTGGTCTAAACTTACCCCTAGGGTTACTGATCAATCCTCTGAGGACACTCAAGACTAGGTCACTTTTCTAAAATTTCCTAGGCTTAACCCTCTTCCTGAACACACGGACCATTTTCCTTTGACAAACATGCATGTGATCTGTGGCCCTCAATCTCTTTTCATCAAGTAAATTCAATTGGTCATATCTGGCTATTAACCAATCCAGCTTAGCAATTTGATGCTCCAAAACTATTCTCATTGAACCCACCTTTATCTCAACAGGCAGGACAACTTCCATGCCATATACCAATGAAAATGGAGTAGCACTTGTGGATGTGCGAAATGATGTGCGATATGCCCATAATGCAAAAGGAAGCTTCTCTAACCAATTTCGAGATGTCTTGACCACTTTCATAGAATCCTCTTGATATTCTTGTTTGCATCCTCAATTGCCCCGTTAGTTTGCGGCCTGTACGCAAATGACTGATGATGTTGAATACCATATTCCTGAACTAGTGTATCCACCTCACCTCTGAAATGTACCTCTCTGTCTGAGATCAACTCATGAGGAATCCCGTATCGACAGATAATATGTGATTTGATGAACTTGGCCACCTTAGCCGCTGTTAAGATAGCATAAGAAGTAGTCTCCACCCATTTGGTGAAATAATCAATAGCTACTAGGATGTACTCATGACCATTGGAGGATTTCGGAGAGGCCTTTCCGATCACATCAACACCCCACACTAAAAATGGCCAAGTGGATGTAAGTGCATGTAGCTCGATGGAGGTACGTGTATCAAATCTCTGTGCATATGACATTCTGGACATCTCTGTACAAACTGGTAGCAATCTGTCTCCATAGTTAACCAAAAGTAGCAAGTCCTTATGATTTTTTTGTGTCAACATGTGACCTCCCATGTGTGGTCTGCAGAAGGAGCATGGACCTCTCTTATCACCCTATCTGCTATGGCTTAGTTTATACATAACAACAACATGCCATCTGATGACCTCCTGTAAAGGGCATCCCCACAAATAACAAATCTGGTGGCCAACTGTCACAATACTCTCCTATCCTTGGTCGTGGCTAACTAGGGTAAGCACCATATGCCAGAAACTGATGAATATCATGATACGATGGTAGCCCAACCTGATCCTCAATATTTCCAATCAAACAATAGTAAGCTGGTGTGGATCTGGTCTCAATCAACAATGGTCGCATAGTCATCCCTGCAGGAATTTCAATCACAGAAGCCAAGGTGGCTAATGCATCAGTGAACTGATTTTCTGCCCTAGGCAAATGTATATACCTCAACTCATCAAATCTATCAATCAACAAGTCCAAGTAAGTATGGTAGGGTTTTAGCTTCTCATCCCGAGTCCTCCAAATACCCTAAGTCTGCTATATAACTAAGTTGGAATCCCTATGGATCTCCAATTGTCTGACCCCATGATCAAGTGCAGTCTCTAAACCTGTGATGCATGCCTCATATTCCACAACATTATTCGTCAACCAGTGATGTTAAAAAAATGCTAATCAAATAGACCTAAGGATATTATCACCTTGGGGTGATATCAACAAGATGTCAATGCCAAATCTCGACTGATTGACAGCTCCATCAAAGTACAAGCGCCATCCTGCAATACTAGTAACTGAAACAAACTGCTCATCAGGGAAATCGTCATCAATCGGTCTGTCATCGAATACTAGTAATGAAGCTAAGTGATCCGCGACAATGCTACCCTTCACTGATTTCTGCATTACATACTAAATATCAAACTCTTTCAATAGTACCAACCATCTCATGAGCTTACCAGTCAGAACAGGCCTGTCGAACAGATATCTCAACAGATCCAATCATGAGACCAAGCGTATGGAGTACTTTGTCATGTAGCGTCTCAGTCTCCTGGTGGCCCAAACTAGTGCTAAGCAGAGACACTCAATCATAATGTATCTGTACTCATACTTAAGCATTCTCTTACTCAAGTAGTAAATGGCTTGCTCCTTCCCTAAATCATCGAGCTGAGCTAACATGCCCCCTAAGGCCATGTCTGAAACTGAAAAACATAGGAGCAATGAGCGCCCTGGTGTGGGAGGCACTAAAATTGGAGGGGAAATGAGACATTCCTTAATCTTCTCAAAAGCATGTTGGCAATCATCATCCAAACTGTAGGTTGGTTCTTTCTCAGAAGACGGAAGATAGGCTCGCATATGTCTGTTAATCTAGCAATGAAACGACTGATATACTGTAATCTGCCTAGAAAGCCTCTTATCTCTCTCTTAGTCCTCAAAGCACGTTTGTCAAGTATAACTCTGATATTCTCTAGATCAACCTCTATACCACGCTTGTTGACGATATGCCTCAACAACTTCCTAGAAGTTACTCCAAATGTGCACTTCTTGGGATTCAATCGTAATCTGAACTATCTGATCCTCTCAAAGAATCTCTATAAGGCTGCTAGGTGATCTACCCTATCTCAGGATTTCACTATCATGTCATCCACATATACCTCAACATCTTTATGCATCATGTCATGGAACAGAGTAGTAGTGGCACTATGATTAGTGGCTCCTATGTTCTTCAACCCAAATGGCATGACCCTGTAGCAATAAGTACCTCACTCAGTGATGAAAGATGTCTTCTTCATATCCTTTAGAGCCATCAAAATCCGATTATACCTAGAAAACCCATCCATAAATGATAACATAGAATGCCCTACAGTGCTATCAACCAACATATCAATGTGTGGAACGGATAATCATCCTTAGGACTAGCCTTGTTAAGATCCCTGAAATTGACACAAACCCTAACCTTGTCGTCCTTCTTAAGAAAGGAAACAAAATTAGCCAGCCACTTAGGATATTTGACCACAGATAAGAAACCAACACTGAGTTGTTTCTGAATCTCCTCCTTACTGTAAACTCCATCGAGGGTGCAGTCTCTCAATTTCTTCTTAACTAGTTTAGCATGTGGTAGAATGGGCAGGTGATGCTAAACTATAGAGGGGTCAAGGCCTGGCATGTCCTCATATGACCATGCAAATGCATCCAGGTATGACCTAAGCAGGTTAATCAGTCTGCTCCTCTCGTCAAGAGATAAGGAAGAGCTAATCTTAAGCTCCCTAGGCTAATCAGAGGTCTCAAAATCCACTAACTCAGTGCTACAAAAAACGAGTGTAACTTTCCTTTCTTCTGAGTTTGAATCACATTCTGACTGACCACTTAGTGGGCCATCTGGGTCTCCCACATCATCAATATCATGTATCTGTGTTGTGGGTGCCTAAGGTGCGATCAAAGGGAAATGTTGTGACATAGGTAAGTACTCGAAAATGCTCATGTCATGATTATTTCCATCAGACATAACATCATAATGGGTGATAAACCCGGACATAGAGTCAAAAGAAAGAGGTGGGTCCATAGGATCGAACGCTCCCTTAACAGAAGTAAAATCAGGAGTAGCAACATCAGGAATAGAGTCATCTCCATCCATCTAAAGCATAGAAACTCCAAACAGATCAAAAGCATAATGAGGCCTGTGGAGAGCCACGTCGAGAATATGGTCTATGCCTATCATGTCCATCTCTTTAGTGTAGGCATCATCAAGGATCACTCCATCGATTCCACCTCTAGGATCCACGAGCAATCCATAATCAAAGACCTCATCCGAGAAACACATTGAGAACATGCTGGCTCGGCCCGACGACAAAGGTGCAACTATCACAGCATCAGATCCCTTAGTGATCCCAGAACTCAAATGCATTTTACCCAATGCTTGCTGGATATCCTAAATCTCCACTGTCTCTGAAACATGGTCAATCTCCTTCATGCGGGGTACATGCTCTAAACCTCTGATAAAGTAGTCAGCCAAGCGGAAGAGGATAATTAAATGGAATGCTAGACAAATGAGCCCTCATCCTATTCATGCGCAGTCACACCATCTGACGTGCATCTTCCTCTATAGGAGTGTAACTCAAAGCGTCATATTTTAGACTGTCATCTTATAAATTGCCATTTGTTGACACTTTTTAGAAGCGCCATATTATTTTCAGCTCAACAATGACACTCATAGTAAGTGTCATAATTTTAAACCTTGGCGTTTTTTAAGTGTAATCACATGTTTATAATTTCATTCATGTCAATATTAACACTCGATAAAGTGTCATTGTACAGGTAGAAACAATATTGACACTCGTAATAAGTGTCATTGTACAGGTAGGAACAACATTGACACTCGTAATAAGTGTCATCATATGGCATGTTCAACGTTGACGCTTAAAAAAACGTCATTTTCTTGGATCCTCAACATTGATGCTTATGAAAAGCATCATTTTATTGGTATCCTTAACCTTAACACTTATGAAAAGCGTCATACTCTGCCTTTATCTAATTACCATGATGCTTTTAAAAAGCATCATATTCTCTCATTTGAAATTGTAATATGCCAGAAAAGGAAATGTCCTAATTATGCCCTGTTTTATAAGTTTCCACAAACAATTAATTCAACAATAAAAAATTAATTTAAGAAACTACATAGACAAAAAGTAGCAATATTCTGGTGTTTCTTTTCACTAGTAAAATTTACCTATTAACATCATACATAAGTAATTATAAATTTGTTTAAAAGTTGTCTAATAAACCATAAATTTTACAACTTCTTCAACATTGAGTTGTTCATGGTCCTTTGCTGCATCTAGTTCTACATCATTTTTCTTCAAAGTGCATAAAGATGGTTGCAACTCACTTTCTAGATGCTCAATCTGCAAAAATAATTGAAAGGGTTACATATTAGTATTGACAAATAGTTAATAAAAAACAACTTTGTAAATGAAATGTGTCTATGCCAATTTTTAAAATTTCCAACATATATATATTTCTTTCATTGCAATACATTTCAAAATATTGGAAAAAGTCAACAAACCCCAATAATATTGTTATGCCAAATTTCGAAATACTTTTGAAACTCTTATTTTGATTTTAAGAAAACCAACAATAAACTATTACTAGTGCTTTCCCAAACGCAATATTTAATTTTATTTAACTTGGGCTAAATGCAATAATTAATTTTGTCCAACTCTTGTTATCATTCATGTTCTAACCAAGAGTGAATGATGCCTTGCAGCCACAGTAATCAAAATATGTTGTTAGTATATCAAACTTGGGCTAAATGCAATAATTGATTTTTTATAGCTCATGTTATAATTCATGTTGTAAAACTAATAATAACCCAAACATGTTACCTCAAAATTCTTTAGGCAAAATTTTGAACTGCTTCGGGGTGTTCTTCATGTCACTAATCATTTTCAAGTCTGAATAAGCAAGAGCAGTAGTGATGTACTGAAGAGAATGATCTATGCCTTTTTGTACAACTTGAAGAATATATAATAAACAATTTAGCAACAAATTAGATTCTTAAAAGTTTGTTTAACATATTATATTCAAACTACTTATTAATTTCAGAGAAAATTGGTAGCCAAGGGCAATACAATAATTGAGATAAATAAAGTAGGAATGTTACTGAAGAGAAATTAATTTCAGCTATAACATTATTATTAAATTAATTTTTCAATCTGACATGTAATGAATCCATGAAGAATTATACATGGCCAACACTTTATTGATTAAAAGAATAAAATAACA
>JAAKHE010000976.1:96514-112814 GCA_011039315.1 Vitis labrusca
ACGGCTTTAAAACGCGTCTACTTGGTTAAGAGGAGTCTGTACATATATAGCGCCAGGAACTTGCTCCCCTATCCGATGTGGGACGTCACAGCCACATCCTGCATAAAATCATTTGCTGTATGTCTTTTCCTTTGCCCCAAGTTTGATAGGCAGGCAGAAGGGAAAGGTTAGCTCTCTAAGAATTAAAGCCATTCAAAAAGAGGGTTTTAAGAGATAGTCTTTCAACACTTGATCTGAATTTTCCTTCTTGAAAATTCTATTGTTGTGCTTGTTTCATATACACCAAAACAAGAAAAAGAGCACCAAATTCCACATTTTCCTCAGATATTTTTAAACTACATTTTAGTCCTGGTCCAACTTAGAAGAAGCAATCTGAGTGGATTTTGGAAAAATCCATTGTAAATGAAATAAAGCTAGAACAAGGTCTCAAGCTTCCAGGCTTTGGGACCATGAACTAGAATATGACTGGCTAACTCCTTCACCCAACAGAAATAACACATATTGACCAATGCCCATTCTCTTTTCATCACCTGATCAACTGTCAAAATCTTCTCCCTAATGGCTTCCCATATGAATAAGCAACCTTGGAAAAGATTTTGGTATCCTAGAATTCAATATTGGGACAAGAATTCTAGATATGTGTAGCTGGAAACTTCTTAAAGATTTCAGTACTTTGAGAAAAATAAAGAAATAGAGACAGGTGTCATACTTGGGATCCTAGAAGCTTTGGCTATGAGAGCCTCATCTGTGATGGACACCTGGGTAATCAATGTCCTCCATGACAAGAAGGTCATTGGACCCCCAAGCCTCGACCAAGATGTAGAGGACATTTTGGGTTTGGTGTCTCTTCACAAAGAAGAAAGCTCTAGATTCCACCATGGACCTCCAACCCTCTCTACAAATTAAGGGTTATGGGTTCCTCTGCTCTATCTTTGGCACATACCAACTAAGGATGAAAATATCAGTTTTTATAAATATATCGATAGTTGAAGTTTATGAATATATTGGGATATATTGGGAAATATCGGTGAAAATTTTGACAACAAATATAGTGGGATGAAAATTAATGAAAACTCATAGATAGGAAAAAAACAATAATACATGTATTGAAGTTGTTTTAATGAAGAAATTGATATATGTATGATAAACTTGTAACATTAGGCAATAATATATTAAATTTGAAAACATATTAATATTAAAATAATAATATATTTAGTTTAAATATATTAAAGAATAGAAAAAAAATGATGATATATATATATATATATTTATTTATTTTAAAATATTGAAAATTTTATTTATAAATTTTCATTTGACTTATATTTAATTATTATACAAAAGACATAGTAAGATAATTAAAATTAATTTATTTAAAATAATTTTATTTTAATTAATTTATAATATATAAAAGATACTCATAATGTGTATATATAATTTCTTGTGCAAATGCAATGCTATGTCCAATAGCATGGGCCTTTCATCGCAAACACAAGGACTTGGGTTCAAACCTTGGTCGTGTTATGCTTTAAAGTGTTTTTTTTCTTGTTTAAGTTAATGCTTTAAATTGCTTTTTTCTCGTTCAAGTAAAAGCAATCCCACACCAGAAACAGAGAAGAAAATAATTGCCTATTTAATGAGGTGGTGTCCCTTGCATTGTCAAATATGTGACTTGTGGGCTGGTGAGGCTGAGGCCATCATTTGGCCCAATACCCATTAATTTAGAATTTTGGTATTAAATGGAAATGTGGTGCTGATGTGGCACCGAAAAAATTGTCCATATTACTGAAAGATCAGTAAATATCTATATATTGCCGATAAATTGGCGAAAAATGGGAAAATTTTCCAGAATTTTGGAAGAAAGAGATATTGGCCCCACTTATCGTGTTAGGGCTGTCTGATACCCAATAAATCGATGAGATATTGCTGATTCATCCTGATGTTTTCATCCTTGATCCCAACAACATGGGGCCCTCCTCTGGACTGTGTGGCTGCCCCTCTAAAATAGTGGGGCCCAGCCTACAAGAGACTCTCTCCTTTTAAGGCTTGCAAGGCGCTGACTTAGAGAGCCCATCGTGACTTTGGCCCTCTACAGAAAAGGTGGGGCTGGCCCTGGCCCCCCATATGCACCTGTTGAGGACTTTTATGGCTCAGTTTGCTTTATCAGACTGCTTCTCGACACTTGGGCCTAATTCATTGTAAGATGCCTTCTCATCCTCCTTAGCTTCACTTTGGCTAAAGCCCATCTTCCTGTCAGGTCTGCAGTCACCCCCAGGCAGATTTTCTCTCCATCTATAGCAAGCCTTGGGGGACCACTGTATGTTCAGCATTATGTTGCAAAGGGGATTAATTTGTGGTGCCCAGCATATTGCTGGTGTCGTAGCCTGTTTTACAGCATCTTTCTTTTAACTTGTTGGGTACTGTATGTTCAAATGATACCCTACATGCACCTCCCCACTTGTTCCATTCGTATTAAGCCATGGATGACATCCTATATATACATGCAACATGTTGCATGGGTTCAGAAACTTAAAAAATCTTCAAAACAGTTTATTATTTAGCCAATATAAACATGTTTAAATTACAGAATTTTGGTTGAAGTTCTGAAGAGTGCTTTCTTTCTCCATTTTCCTGATTTAAATGATATGTAAAAAATCTCATTCTTCTTCCTGCAGGCTCTGATATTCCTAAATGCATTAGATTTTAAATACATTACTGATAGACTTCACTAATATTTTTATTATACTGTGCAACTTTCGCTACTCTTTCTCTAGTTTGGGCTTCCCACACATTTCAGACCTTTAAACATCCTTCTCATAATAAGCAACATAGCGCTTTCACAGCTCTCTCCCCCCTTAATTTTAACTCCTCCACCTTAATTTCAGAAATGCCTTAGTATTTACCTGCTGCATCATCTGCTATGGATAATGTGATAATTTCAGCCAGTATAAGAAGTCTTCTTCTAAATTAAGTTGAGCTAAGAATCTGGGTTTTTCTTGTTTTTTTTCTTTTGGTGTTTTTTTGTGTGTATGTGTGTCGTTTTCTGGACAAGGTCCAAAGTACACCTGGATGCATCTTTCTGCTTCTCCGACTTCTATGGGGAAAAAAAGAACTCTAGTTGTTCATTGTAATATGTATCTTGAGCCATTAATTAGTAACCAATAGTTAATACTCCAATACTGTGCAATAAGTGAAATTTTGAAAAAGGGGGGCTTGGCTCCAAAGTGAGCTGCTATTATTTTTTTTTTTAATGAGAAATTCGACAATGAATTATTTTTAAATGTAGTCACAGATAAAAGAAAATAAATAAATAAGGAAAATTATTGTCTATAGTGCCCCACAGTATGCTAGCTTCTCACAAAGACACAAAGTAATAACTACTTAACGTTGAATGGCTTAATGCCCTCATTCCTTCCTCCCATCGTCCTACTTCATGTATCTTCTAGGGCTTTCCTTGGATGTATCTCACATTTTTTCTTTTTTGATAGGCAAAGGAGAGAATATATTAACCACCCTTGAAAAAGGGTGCACCAAAGCATATGTGATGTAAACAAGAAGTTCCATCAGGCAAGCAAAAAGGAGAGAGAACAAAAAATAACCTGCCTCTATCTACTTTGAGGTCAACCAATCTATAAAGCCTATTATGGACATGGAATAGTCATCTATGCACACTAAAAGGTACACATAAAAGAAGATTTTATTGCTTGATCTGACTGTTCAGTGTCTTCGAATGAACTCCTATTTCTTTTCATCCACACATCCAGAAAATACACAAAGGAGTGGCCTTCCAAGCTTTCTTCCTCTTCTCCACAAAAGAACCATGGCAACTGAAGTTTTCTTTTTACTGAAGAGTACATTGCTTAGGTCACTCCAAAAATCTAGTTGTCACAAAATTCTCACTTTGGAGTAGTCTAGGAGCATATGATCAGTTGACTCCTCTTCCCCCTTACGCATATAGCATCTGTTCAGTATAGTCCATTCCCTTGTTCTGAGTTGGCCTAGCATTAAGATTATTTCGCATACAGATTCCTAAGCAAAGAAGCTCGACTCCATAGGAACCCAAGGGTTCCACACTGTGCTTGTTGTGAAAGCCTCACTTCTTCACTATGATAATGAATAGTAGTAAGATTTAATAAAGAATTTGCCACACATAGTTTCCTTCCAAAAAAAAAACAAAAAAGAATGATGCTGATTGTAGTCTTCCTGAAAAAGGTCTCCACTCCTTTGTGAAACCAGGCATTCCACCCACCCTCTTCTCCAACTTGCTCCCACATCTATGCTACTTGAGTGTCTGTATCAACAACTATACAGAATAGCTCTGGAAAGGATTCTTCCAAAGAACTTTACCCACCTTCCATTACCTAGTATAAAATGTATCTTATTTTTTGTATCACCTCTCTTTGCAACTCCCCCTTTATACATCATCTCCAAGATATAGTGGTCTTCCTGGATTATATTACGTAGTATCTTCAGTATTGAGTGAAGACTCACTTTTACACATATTGCACTTGGATCAAAATATGCTACTTCTAAGCATTTTTGGCTTAATATATCTTATAATATTCTTTTCACTTAATAGCAGTTGAAGTGCATATGAAGATATGCCTGCCCTAGCATCAGGAGCACAATTCTACCTTGAATTAGGTGATGCTTTGTGTCCTTAAGGGTATCAGATGCAATTTTTATTGAAGGTTAAAGATATACCTGGAGTGATGTACAAGGAACCTTTTTATTTTGTTTTATTTTTTTTATTTTAAGGACTCCAAGAGGGTAATATTCCACCTAGCTTGGTGGTAAGATTTGCTGGCAGTCACTTTATCCTCAAAAGTCATTTTCCCTCACCAAAATAGCTTTCTGATGTTCTTACTGGTTTCTCATCGCTTAATTGTGATCATGGGAAGTTTGAGAGAAATGATGATGGAAGAAAATTATGAGGTAAAAGGGTGGGAAAAGAAAAAAATAAAGGAAAACAAAATAAGTTTTGAGATAAAAAATATTCTCCTATTTGCTCCAATTTACCCCTTCTATCAGGGGAAGTGAGGAATTTTAAAATGTATTAGTTTCTACGAAATAATACCATTTCATGGTGAACCAAATAGGATCTTGAGATTTTTTTTTCCCCCATTTTTCCCTTTTATGTTACAATTATCCTCTGTATAGTAACTTCAATTGTGACTCATTCATTTATTTTCTTGCCCTTGATTGGTTCTAAACATCACTTGTGTGGCATTATGGAACTTCTATGATAAAGAAGTCATTTTGTTTGAATTCTGATGTTTCAAAAATTAAAACTAGTCATATGAAACAAAAACCTGAATTTTAGTCATTTATTAATGAGTGATGAATGACATGTTCTTCTGTGATGGTCAGTGATTGGAATGTGTATCAGGTAACACTGATGAATATATGTGCATGTGTTGTGAATTATAGGAATATCATGACAACATTGGAGATGTTGATGGACAGGAGGAAAAGGAGCGTGCACAGGCAAAGATCCAAAAGTTCATCTCAGCCTTTTGATCAATTGAATGATTCGTCGGCAGTTCAAACCTTTAAAGGAGGTTTTTGGTCCAGGCAGGCATGTAATTTATATTATCATATATCTGAAATATACATTGGTTGAGGGTTAGGTTTGAAGTGGATGTATGAGTGATGTGATTTAGTCATACTTTCGGTTTGGTACTGATTGAGAATATGTTTGCTTAATATTTGAGCTTCTCAACAGCCAAATGTCCACATCTAATTACAGTCTTTGGAATAACTGGACTTAACAATTTTTGGAATTGATGCAATTTTTTTCTTACATGAGTTTTACTAGTTGATATTGTTATTGTGTTGAAAATGGTAGGAGGCCATGTCATGGTTTCCAGAAGTAAAGACAGAATGGGCTGAAATGAACATTTTTAAGATTCTATTCTACGATGATTTAGAAGGTGCATAACGCACGCTCTGTCGTCCTATTTGACCGATAAGTTGAAAGAGGCAGGTGAAAACGAAGGAATGGATCGAAGGGGGTTCTATTTTTGTCACATACTGTATAAGAAGGGAAGGAAGGAGCTAAAAGGAGTCGCAAAAAATAAAAGAGAAAAGGTAGAAGATAAAGTGTAAAAAAAAATAAAAAAAAATAAAAGTTAATAAATTATTTTAATATATTACTTCAAATGTATTTTAACTCTTTGTTGTTTCTGCATCTTAATTTTCATGGATGTTGCCATTAATGAATAATTGGGATGTTCCATTTTCGTAGGGAAGGAAGAATATTGTTGGCTTGTTGATACAACTCATGGAGGTGAGAAAAGCTTCCAAGGAAACCCAAAATAGTAGATTGCAGGAGCAGAGTATCTTCGGGCGAGGGGAGTTTGGGGGTGGGCTTGCGTGGCCGCTGTAGGCGGTGGTACCACCATGCAGAAACTGCTGGACATCGGCTGGACGTGGGGGACAGCACGTGGTGAATGTCTATGGCAAACACGGGGTTTGGTGCGGGGCAGTGAAGGGATGGCTTCGGGCTGAAGTTCAGTTGGTTTTGGCCCTTCTGGGTTTTCTTAAAATTGTTTTAATTTTTCAAATTTTATTTTCAGTCCTAAGCGCATATACAGGTGGAGTGGTGAGGTGGCAACAGGGTACGTGGCATGTCTTATGTGTTGTTGGCCTATGTCACACTGAATGGGTTGGGCGTCTATGTGGCAAATATTATTTCTCTGGTTTTTTCACAATCCGGATATGGTTGCATAGTTCCCCTTCAATTTTAACTTGTCATGACTTAATCAATAAGAGCGCAAATCGGACAGGTTTGATTGAGAGTGACTCCATTGACATCTATTCAAAATTCCATCCAATTTGATTTGTAACTTGGTTGTATAACTCTATTTGTACAATTCGTGCTCAGATTGAGTCGGCCATGATAAAAATAAATAAATAAATAATATATATATTTAAAAAAAGAGAGTTTGCCCATGAAAGTTTATATTTGATAAATCATATTTATAAATTCCATTAAAAATATATCCATCAAATTAATGAAATAATTAATTTGGTACAAGATGAAAGATTTAAGTTTAATAGATAAAAAAAAAATAATTTCTCCTTTTATATAAAGATAAACCATTTTAATATTAATTAAAATTTAAATATTAATAATTAAATAATACAATATAAAATTTCATCTCTATCAAATTACAATATAAAATATCACTAATTAAATCCGTATGATATGTATTTCACACCAATCTTGAAGTGCATAAAGGTGAGCTTTAATTAGATTGCAATTGTTCTATTATAAGAAAAGCAAAGAAGAGTGGATATCATATTTTATCCCATGTTTGGTCGGTGATATGATAAGATAAGTTATCATATTAGTTATCCTATCTAATATTCAACCAAACATTACATAAAATAAGTGGTGAAACATGTATATTATCCATCATTTTTTTAATCATCCTACGTTATATGTATTTATTTCATGTGTAAAATAGAAGATATGTATCATAAATTTATTTTTTATTTTTTTATATACTAATTTTGTAAAATAAAATTTTCGTATTATAAATTAAATATATGATTAAAAAAGAAAAAAATTATTAATATATATTAAATAACATAATATAAAAAAAATATTTATAAATTTTAAATATTTGAATCATAAATATTATTAAACATAAGAAAAATTTTATTTTTTGGATAGAAAATATTGAGATATGATATAATTTTCATTTTAAATATTAAAAATAATATATATATTTCACATTATTTTTTTATTTATTTCATAAATTAAATATAAATATAATAAAAATATCACGTCTATAAAAAGTATCATATTTAATTTCAATGAAATATGGTATTCTTGAATATACATATCATATCATATCTTATTTTACCAATCAACTGTAACCTAAAAATAAAAACAATTAAACAGAAAAATAGATTAAAATTTCTTGTAGAAAGATATTATGTTTTTATCTTTATTAACTTTTCTAGATTTGGATTTTTTATTTGCATATTCTTTTCCACGCTATAATATTTAGGTGGTGTTTATTTTTTGGCTGAATAGAAAAAGCCAAATATTTTGGCTTTTTCTATTCAACTAAAAGTAACTTTTTGTCATCATTTAATATAATTAAACTGAACTTATTGATAATAAATTCATTTTAGCTATGTTAGATGATATCAATATGTTACTTTTAGCTAAATAGAAAAAATCAAAATATTTGACTTTTTCTATTCAGCTAAAAAACAAACACCACCTATACTTAAATCTTTGGATTGGCATTACCGTTTGAGAACAATCCAAAATCAAAGACAAAAAAGGAAAAAAAAAAATATGAATGATACGCAAATAGATCGAAGGCTGGTTTTAAATCTAATCAACATTCAATTAAAGTGGATCAGAGCTCAAACGTGGTGCCGCCACCCGTTTTTCCTCCCACTCACCTCTGGAACTCCCCTTTTATGTATGGAATCCATCTACTAGTCTTATCCTAATTTGGCATAATAATAATAATAATAATAATAATAATAATAATGTAGTAGACAACTTACTAGCGTAGATTTACTGTGATATAACTAAAAATATTATATAAGATATAAAATCTTTAAGTGATTTATCTAATATTTTATACACGCCATGATTTTTGGAGAGTAATTTGCTCTTGAAAATTTTACTCACGAGAAAATCTCTTCCTATTATCTAATATATTCTAAAATGAATTTTAGATAAGACATTATATGTCTAGATTTTATTTATCTATTCCGGATTTTGATATGAAATAATTTTCATATTTATAAATATACTTTTTTACCTATTTTTTATTTGAAAAATAACCTATTTTTAACAAAAAAAATGTTATTCATTATTTCAAATATTTGTATGTAATTTTAAAAAAATAATTGTTTTAAGAAAAAAATAAAATTGAAGGTATTTTATAAAACAAAAAAAAAAGTTAAAATTTTAAAGGGATCATCATTTTAATTAAATTACCCTTAAATTAATTAATTTATATTTTCATCCGATCGAAATAAAAGAAGAGAGGTCAATGATCATGAAAGGGTTTAATAAAATTTTCTATATTTAGTCAAAACCTCCAACAAAATTAACCTTAAATATTTTATTGACCAAGAAAACATCTTATAAAATATTTTATAATACTAAAATTATCTATATATTATTAAAATATTGAGCAAATCATTATGGTTAGATACATTTGAAATTCTAATAATATGAAATTAAAATAGAAAATTAGTTTATTTTATTGCTAGATTACTTGTTAAAAACGAAAATAAAAGTAAAAAATATTACTAATATAAATAAAATTTTATTCTTGTAAAAATTTATAGCAAATTGGTCGCAAAAAGGATTATGCCACAATTTTTATTTTTATTTTTTATTTTTGACCTTTTATTAAAGTGATATTGTTTGTCAAAAGAGGATCTCACAAAAAGGGGAACGAAATATATAGAAATAATAAAACATAAAAGTAGAAACAATGGGCTGTGAGAAAGCGACTTGGACTTGGAGAAGTTGACATTAATTAAAAAAGAGGAAAAAAGGGGTGGAAGGCTTTAGCCTTATCCAAAGTTTGTTTGTTTGTTTGGGGGGAAAATGAGAGAGCCCACGCGCCCTGGCCCCAAACCACACCCACTTTGAAAGAAGAGTGCGGCGTGGAAACACATGCCAAGAGTAGTTGTGGGCAATATTTGAAGTTGTGGACAAGGAAAGAGTGAGTGGATAATGTCGAATCTTTAATAGAATGACTTGGCATGACAAGCTTTCTTTTTTCTCTTTTTCAATCCATACCCTGTAAAGTGTTGCAGACCACTACTCCTTTTTGCTCACCTACTTATAAATAAATGCACATGGTTGGCACATCATCCGACTATCCTCTGTGTGTGTGGTTCATGATCTTTGGAGTGAGAAAATAGAGAGAGAAACTGCTTGTTTGGTTGGTCGGGAAGTTTGATATCATTATGGAAAGAATGTTCGAGTTTTCTTCCTTTTCTGCTGCTTGTTTGAAGGGTAAAGGCGGTATTGGGATGATGGAGGAAGGTGAAATTGATGGGGGTGATTCAGTGTCTTCTTCTGCATCTGAAGTTTCTGTTGGTGTGGGCTCATGTGAATCGGATTCAATGGAGGAATTCACTTCTTCGGCCTCTTCTTCACCCCCATCACAAGATCAGCTTGCACCACCTGCAACCGCTTTGCATGACATGTCTTCTCTTTTTCAGCATCTTCCCTTCAAGTAAGTCTCTCTCTTCTCTGACTCTTCATTAATTTATAAAATCAATAAGAGGAAAAACAGAACAATGGTGGTGAATGTGTGGATTTTCAGGAGGGGTCTATCAAAGTATTACCAAGGGAAATCAGAGTCATTTACATCTTTATCAAACGTGAGATGCTTGGAGGATTTGGCCAAGCCTGAGAACCCTTACAATAAGAAGCTGAAGACCAGCAGAAGCTATGGAGGAGGCTTATCGGAGAAGGTCGTCGATGATACCCACAAATCATCCCCTCCAAAACGTCTGCATCCAAGACTTATCTCAAAAAAGGCATCAAGGGGTCGTTGTTCTCAAATGAATTTGAATGCAAAGAGCAGGGTTAATTTCCTGCTGGGAAGCTGACCCCCTATTTCTATTCCTCCTCAGACATCTCCAATCAAACCCCTTTGCTTGAGAATTCATTCACTCTCAGTAGTTGTCTATGTGGTAATTTTTGTTTAATTGATGTATTGGACCCAAAAACCCCTTTATCAAAGGGAGTTAGCTCTAGGGAATTGAGCGTGATAGCATTGTGAATTGTGGTGGAAAAAGGAAATACATAGGAAACCGAGTACTCAAATTTTAATTTTACTACTCTTGCAATGAATATAGTAACTCATTTTTTGTATCTCACGGTCACCTGTACCGTATAAATCATGGTTATCTTTATTTGCACAAAAGTCCTCAAAACTCATTCTAATTATTTATTTTGTCTAAAATGGTTGAAATGTTGTGAAGTTACTAATTGCTTATTTTGTATAAAAGCTCCATAAATTATTTTAATACAAATTCTAGCCTTAATTTTTTAAATTAAAAGTATTTTTTTTTCTGAATCAAACAATAAGATCTCTTCTATTTTTTAAAATTATTTTAATATAAATTCTATCCTTATATTTTTAATTAAAAAAGTTCTTCTCGATCAAACAATAAAATCTCTTCTACTTTTTTAACAAAATTTGAAGGCTTTGATATATATTAAATTTGACAAGAAAATAAAGATTAGGGTTAAAAACAAGTTTAGACCCAAAAATTGAGCTCAAAAAAATTAGAAAAAAATAAACACATCAATTTAGTAATTTTAAAATTTTCTTAAAAAAATTGAAATTTTGTTCACTAAAAAATTAAAATTGAAAAAGGAAATAAAATAGTATAAAAGATTTCATGGGATTTAATATATAAAATAATATATATAATAAACATTAATATGAATAAAATATTATCTCATATATATATATTTGAAATTAAATATCTATACCTATACGATGAGATGTGGTGGAGAAGTTTTGGTGTGACTGTTTCGATCATATTTTGTTCAAATATTTACCCAATTATCATTTTATTCATT
Organism: Vitis labrusca; assembly: GCA_011039315.1. NCBI lineage: Eukaryota > Viridiplantae > Streptophyta > Magnoliopsida > Vitales > Vitaceae > Vitis > Vitis labrusca. The sequence continues at coordinate 108,105 of JAAKHE010000976.1, forward strand.
CACACCACAAGAATTCCTCAACATGCAGAACAAGACCAAGCAAAAGGAGAAGAAGAATAAAACGTCTCCATTAAGACCTACCTTTTTTTTTTTTTTCAATATTTATAAACGTCTCCACTAAGAACTACCTTTTTTTTTTTCAATATTTATAAACGTCTCCACTTTGATACCAATATCAAACCATAAACAAAGAAAGACATAAGAAAATAGTTTATTTATTTATTTACTTATTTATAGTTTTATAAGAGTTATAAATTTTATTTGAATAAAATTATTATTTTAGTTTTTAAAATTCAATAAATAATAAAATATGTGTTATAGAACAAAGTGGGAGAAGAAGAATAAAACAAGAAAGAGATAACATAATGCACAAAGAAATTGAATTGATTTTTATTAAGGGTCCCTCATTTTTATAGGGATTCACAAAGAGATATACATCATTACGGATTATCATCCATAAGTTCACACAATGATATAAATCCTCATATTTTATAACACTCCACCTTGGATGATCATAAGAATATGGTAACTATCTTGTTAAAAACCTTGCTAGTAAAACCCAATGGGACAAAACCTAGACGAAGGAAAAAAAGAAAAAGAAAAAAAGTGCAATATACCCATATTAGTATTCTCTCCCTCATGTTGACATGATTATGATTTCTTCAACTTAGTATTCCCTTCCTCATGTAGACATGATTATGATTTCTTCAACATTTCAATCAGTAGATATCTCAATCTTCGCATTCCAATGTCATACCTTAACTTTTTTAATGTGGTCGAAGATAACGCCTTTGTGAATAGATCTGTTAGATTATTGCATGATTGAATATATTGAACATCAATTTCACCTTTCTCCTAAGCTTGTGAGTATAGAAAAATTTAGGGGAGATATGCTTAGTTCTGTCACCTTTTATGAATCCTCTTTTAATTTGTGCAATACAAGCAATATTATCTTTATGTAACTTGGTTGCATTGCCTCTGATAGAAGGTAGTCCACATGTTTCTTGAATATGTTAAATCATTGACCTTAGTCATACTCATTAATGACTGACTTCATGAATTGCAAGAATTTCTGAATGATTTGAAGATGTGACTACCATTGTTTGTTTGACTAATCTCCAAGATATTGTCGTACCACCATAAGTAAAGACATATCCCATTTGAGATCAAGCTTTACGAGGATTTGAAAGATATCTTGCATTTTTTTTACCCAATCAATTATGATTTTGATTCTTTTGAATAATATAAGCCCATGTCACTTATTCCACGAAGGTATCACTATATATGTTTAATCTCATTTCAATGTTTTCTAGTTAGGGTAGAATTGTATCTTGCTCGCAAGTTGACAGAGAATGTTATGTTTGGTCTAGTACAATTTGCAAGATACATTTGTGCACTGATTACACTGAGATATGGTACTTCTGGACCAAGCAATTTTTCATTTTCTTCTTTAAGATGAAAAGGGTCTTTGTTTACTTCAAGTGAACGAACAACCAAGGGGGAATTAAGTGAATGTAATTTGTCTATATAAAATCATTTTAATACTTTTTCTATATATGTCGGTTGATGGATTAGTATGTCATTTGAATAATGCTCGATCTACAAGCTGAGACAATATCTTGTTTTCCCAAAATCTTTCATTTCAAATTCCTTATTTAAATAATTTGTTGTTTTTGTGAGTTCTTCAAGACCACATATATTGCAATTATTGTGAGCTCATTTTTTGATTTCTTGATAAAAACACATGGGCAAATTGGATTACTCACATCTCCTTCTTTAAACAAATGCTCACTCAAACGATTATACCATATGCGTCTGGATTGCTTTAATCCATATAAAAATCTTTGTATTTTGATTAAGTACATGTTTTGAGGTTTTGGATTAATTGTTTCAAGCAATTTGAATCTTTCAGGGATTTTCATATTTATGTTAGTATCTATAAACCCATATAAATAGGTTGTAACAACATCCATAAGACACATATTTAGTCCTTTAGAGACTGTTAAACTTATTAAATATTGAAATGTGATTGCGTCCATTACAAGGGAACAAGTTTCCTCGTAATCTATACCGGGTCTTTTAGAGAAGCCTTGAGCAACAAGTCATGCTTTATATCCTATGATTTCATCATTCTCATTTCGCTTTCTCATAAAGACCCATTTATATTCAACAGGATTTATGTTTCCAGGTGTTTAAACTATAAGTCTAAATACCTCTCGTTTTGCTAACAAGTTTATCTTTGTTTGGATTGCTTCTTTCAATTTTGGCCAATCATTCATTTTTCAACATTCATCCGTAGTTTGTGGTTCTTGATCTTCATCTTTTCTCATGATGTCCATAGCCACTTGGAATGAAAATATATTGTTTATGATAATGTCACTATGATTCCTTGTTTCTCCCGTATGACTCATTGAGATCTCTTCAGTTCTAGATACTGGTATTTGATCAATTTGTGCCTCTTCAGGGGCTAATGATTTATCAAGTTGGGTTTCATCATTTGACCATTTCATATTTGTAAACTCTTCAAGAGTACCATACTTTTCATATGTTGTTCCTTTTTTTTTTCTAGGAACTGAATCCTTTGAACCAATAAGTCTACCACGCTTCAAGCGTGTCTTAGATTCACTTGCTATGACATTCTCCATTTGTCCTTCAGAGAAATCAATATGTGTTGGGGTATTCATTTCCAGTACATGTGACTTTGTTACTTTCTTTATATATGTGAAAACATTAAGTAACTAATTTGCAAGTCCTTGCAAATGAATAATCCACTGAATTCTAGTTCACACTACCTTGTATGGGGATCAAGATGAAATAAAGAGGATACATACCATGTAATGTCTCATCATTCTTTTGGATTTGACTTACCTCCTCTTAATGGTGGGAAAACATTTTTATCAAAATGATAATTTGCAAAGCTGGTAGTAAAAATATCCCTTATGAAAGGTTCAAGATAACGGATAATAGAGGAAGAATTAAAACCAACATATATACCAAGTTGACATTGAGAACCTAACTTAGAACGTTGAGGTGAAGCTATGGGAACATAGACAACACAACCAAAAATACGTAAATGTGAAACATTTGGTTAGGAGCCTAAAACAAGTTGTAAATGTGAGCATTCTGATTAGTTGTAGGATAAATCCAAATTAAAGTAGTAGCATGAAGAATAGTATGTCCCCAAAGAGAAAAAGGCAATTTTGTTCTCAAGAGTAATGGTCTTGCAATCAGTTGCAAACACTTAATAAGACATTCATTTAATCCATTTTGAGTGTGAATATGAGCAATAGGATGTTAAATATCAATACCAACAGACATATAATAATTAAGAAATGTCTGAGAGGGCAATTCAGCAACATTATCAAGACGAATTGTCTTAATAGGATGATCAGGGAATTACACCTTGAGTTGCATTATTTGAGTAAGTAACCTAGCAAAGACAACATTTCTCGTTGAAAGAATACAAATACAAGACCAATGAGTTAATGCATCAATTAAAACCATAAAATAACGAAAAGATCCACTAGATGTATGAATAGGTCCACAAATATCAACTTGAATGCATTTTAGAAAGGTTAGTGATTCATATTCAACCCTGGTAAATGATGGTCTAATAATTAATTTGCCTTGTGAGCAAGCAACACAATTGTAATCATTAGGCATTAGAATCTTCTAGTTTTTCAAGGAATTCCCAAAAGAATTGTTGATGATACAACACATCATAGATAATCTCGGATGACCAAGATGTTCATTCCAAATCATAATAGTTTTTAAGTCACAGAACTTCCAGTTCATGGCAACATATGACTCAATGAGGCTGATGATTGTTTGATATAACCCACATGAATAAGAAGGAAGCTTTTCCAAGATATGTTTTTTTTTTCTAGAAATACCTGAAGTAAAGGTATTTATTACTATCATTATTTATAGTTTCAATGTTATATCCATTTTGACGAATATCCTTGAAACTAAGAAGATTTCGCTTGGATTTAGCAAAATAAAGAGCATCATTAATGTGGATTTTAGTTCTACTAGGTAAAATAATAGTTGCTTTTTCAAAGCCTTGAATCAAGTTGACATGACCTGATATTGTATTAACATTAGACTTAAACAACGAAAAGTTAGAAAAATATTTTTTATCATCAAGGATTGTGTGTGTTATGGCACTATCTATGAGACATGCATTTACATTGGATGTTATATGATGTATCAAGGTATGAGAGGGATCCATATATCTTCAAGTATAAATAAAGAAAAGAATTAAAAAAAAAAGTGAAATAAATGATAAAAGATGAATAATAAACAATGTGTTCAAAAGATGATAACAAAATAAAACTAAACTACAAAGAACTAAATAAAAACATAACATTTAATCATAACAAACATTTCTATCACCATTTATATGGTCAATTTTCCTACTAGGATTCTCAAAGAAGTTTGAAACATCTAAATGGGTTAGATCCATTAGGCCATCACCATTAATGAAGTTCATTTCAACTTCATTTCCTTTTGTTTTTGTTGAGGTTTGATAAAGGTTATCTAAATGATTTGAGGTACAATAGGTATGTGAATAATGTTGTTTCATACCACATCTATAACATTCTCACGAGCATGTTTACCTTGTGATTCTATCCCCTTTTCAGGTTGTGCCTCTGAATTATTCCACTTCTGGTGGTTTGAGTTGTTCTTTTTTTTTTTTTTTTTTTTTTT
>JAAKHE010000976.1:112930-123017 GCA_011039315.1 Vitis labrusca
TTCCGTTGTTGATGGTTTTTTTTTTTTTTTTTTTTGGTAAAAACTTATTATTTTGTTTAGCCACAAGAAAACATGAGATCAATTCTGAATATTTAGTGAAATGACATTCTCAATGTTGCTGCTGTAGGAGCACATTTAAGCCATGGAAAGTTGTAATTTTTTTTTCCAAACATATTTTCTTTAGTGACTTTTTCTCCATATAATTTTAATTGTGAGCTAATTTTGAGTAAAGTCAAGTTGTAGTCACTAACAGACTTGAAATCTTGTAATTTTAAGTGCATCCAATCATAGCATGCCTTTGGAAGGATTACGGTCTTTTAGTGGTCATATCATTCCTTTAAATTATTTCAATGGATGAAATGATCTTTGATCGTAAAATATTCACCTTTTAATCCTTCATCAATGTGATGGCGAAAGAACATTAAAGCTTTGGCACGATCCTGCAAGGATGCAGTCTTTCCTTTTTTTAATGGTATTTCTAAGATTCATCGCATCTAGATAAATTTCAGCATCTAAAACCTAGGATAAGTAGTTCTTTCTTGAAATATCGAGGATAATAAATTCAAGCTTTGCAAGGTTTGACATAATTTGAAAACTATATATAAAATAATATTAACAAGGAAAATATTTCAATTTATTGAATATAAGAAAAATATTTCAATTTATTGAAATAAACTATGAATAAATTAATAAAATTCTTTAACAATATTTCGAGTAAATAATATCTAAAAATATAACAAAGTAAGGTTTTGCTATATTTTGTTATCAATTGTAAATATGGTAAAAATGCATAAACACAAAATAGACATTAAAATCTAATATTTTTCATAGCTTTGGGCTATGATTATTTTGGTAGAACAAAAAATGTGGAAATTTGTATATAGCTTCAGGTTATGAACTATACAAATTTGTACATAACTTTAGGTTATAAACTATTCATTATGCAAATTTGTATATAGATTCAAGTTATGAACTATTCATTTTATAGCTTCTGGCTATATAACGTTGTTTTGTATAACTTCTAGTTATATCATATACTATTTAAAAATAATTAGGAATTATATGCATAACTTCTGACTTTTATATGTAATTTACCTCATAACTTCTAGTCATCAGGATTGCACATATTTTTCATAACTTTTGGTTATGATTTTTTTTTTTCATGATTTCTAACTAGAAAGGAAAACATATTTTCTAAATAATATTTGCACATATTTATGCATTCAAATAAAATAAACAAAATAGAAAATCAAAGTATAATTTTATCACATATAAATAAAATAGAAAATATAAGTTTATAACATACCTTTTACGTGAGAAAAAAGAAAGAAAAGTCTTTCTATTTCTTTTGTAGAAACTATTCGTATTGATAATGTGTTATAGAACAAAGTGGGAGAAGAAAAATAAAACAAGAAAGAGATAATAGAATGCATAGAGAAATTGAATTGATTTTCATTATCTTTTATAGGGATTCACAAAAAGATATACATCATTACGGATTATCATCCATAAGTTCCCACAATGCTACAAATTCTCATATTTTATAACAATATGTTTGTTTATTATAAAAATAAATTAAATTAACCATAATTTACTCCTTATAATTAATTAATTTAATAAAAAATAATTAATTACTTTTTATTTAATATTGAAATTTTTTATTCAAAAGCAATAAAAAAATATAGAAAATAAATAAAAATTTATTAACTTATTATAAAACTTATTTCCAATTTTAATATAGATGGTACATCATTGAATTACAATTTGAAATTTTTTAAACACAATAAATAAAATTTAATCTTATTTTCTCTTGAAAAAATATATATGATTTGAGCTATTAACATAATTGTTTAATAAATATGAATATTTTAAAATAAAAGATATTCAAACACAACCATAAAATAGATGAAAATTAATTTAAAATTTAAATTTAAATTTAAATATAAAAAATACGCTATTAGCTAGCAGTTTACATGCTTTGCATGTAGAACAAGCCTAGTTATCTTAAAAGTAGGATATAAATATTTTGTTTACTTATTAAACATAGATTACTATAAATGGATATATTTTGGTATTAGAATAATTTATTTGTTTAATTATGAGTTGATTAGACTATGTTAGTAAACCATTTGAAAATAAAAAATATAGCAAAAATTAATGAATAAATATAATATAATAATATGTATAACTATAATATGTATAAAATATAATATATATCATAATATAATATCACAATAGTCTCTATGTATATTATAAGAAAATAGTAATATTATCATTCTTAGTAATATATCTCATACCCTAACAGTTATATATATAAAATTTTAATTATATTTCCTTTCACCATTTATCAGGCTAGTAAACATTCAAAATCTATTGCAATCTTTTTCAACTTTGATCAAACTTAACATGTGATACCTATTGGGACAAAGAATTAGAAAGTAGGACATGATGTAATAGTTTTAGATTCATTAAAAATTTATGTTTCTTGTTCACTTTACTATCCTAAATGGATTAATCGGTTATCTAATCATACATGCTCATATCACTTGCATTGTATATGACTTGGGTGTATTAGGAGTTGCACAAAGGATACAAATCATGAGTTCTTTGTAAGATGATAATTTGTTTACAATCGGCTTTTAAATCTGGGTAATCGAGTAGAGACTGTAGTGCACTACCTCCTAATTGAAAAGATAACTTATTATGTGTTCTATAGGTCCCAATGGTCATTCCTCAAGATCATATGCCTTGATGACATGGTTTATGAGGGTTGGATAAGCTCTAGGTTTACTTACGTGCATAAGGGTGTATGAGTAATTTTTCAATGTTGCTTAGTGAACAACATCTCTAAATTGGGATAATTGATTAATTTGATAGCCCTGTTGGGTTAATTAATCAATTAAGACCTTTTTTTAATATTAGATTAAGTGACCCAAGCCTTTAATGGGTTTAAGTCACTTAAGTTAGTGCCCTATAAATACCTTTTAGGGGTTAGGGTTTCTAATGTTAGGATAAAATCTTTAAAAGCATGGCATGATGTAACAAATTTGGAGTTCATTATTTATTTAATAATATTTCTGTTTCACTTTTATCTATCCTTATTCCATGCATTATATTTATGACATTCTCACCTAACATATCTTGCATTATACATGATTTAGGTGCATTAGGAGTTGCACAAAAGATCTAAATTACATGTTCCTTGCAAGTGGATGACTTGTTCACAACTAGTACGTGAACTCAGTCAATCCATTAAAGGTTATAGTGCACTAACTCCTAATTGAAAGGTTTGTTGGTCTTGGCCATCAGGATGGGTTTCCTGTGATGAGTGCACTAGTGTGTATGGTTACACATTGGACAAAACCTAAATTGTGTCATGACATCAGGCTATCAAGTAGTTATGACTTTATCAAGCTATTTCACTATCTTATCTCTTAATCTTGAGAAAATATTGAGTTTGTTCAAAAGTTAATAGTGGCTTTGACCCATGGGTGAGATCCTAAATTGATCATATATTCTCTATGGATGGGTCACTATTGATGGAAGTTGGTAGTAATAGGTATTCTCAGTAGAAACAACATGATATCTCTTGGAATTGAGATATAGTGTTCATCTAAACTATGGTCATAGTAGTTCCCTAAGTGGAACTTGACATAAGTTCCTGTGAGTTAAGATATGTCAGTTGATGACATGATAGGAGGATTTCTAACTCAAGGATAGTAGAAGTAGTCTTGAGAGGCTAATAACTTTCACCTCGTTAGACTATCGATATTAGTTAGCAGATCACAAACTCAAACACTTAGTGTCTTGTTATTATTTACATAGGATACTAGAGTGCAATAGATTCTTTGTAATAGGATGTTGAATTAACTTCAAAATTGGATTCTAAGGGAGCCGTATTGTCCTATGGGTCTAATGGTCCCTACTCAAGCTTATATACCTTGTTGACATGGTTTATGAGGGTTGGATCGACTCTTGCTTCACTTATGTGCATAAGGGTATTTGATAATTATGCAAGGTTGCATAGGGGTTAATGAATGACATCTCTATATTGGGTTGATTGATTAATTAGATGACAATATATGGTTAATTAGTCAATTAAGACCCAATTTGGGCTAGATTAAGTCACCTAAGCCCATGCAGGCTCAAGTCACTTAAGCCTAGTTATGATTTTTAGAAATACACCAAGGGTTAAGGTTTTCATCACTTTTATCTTCCACAATCAAAATAAAAAAGAGAGCCCTAACCTCCATCCTCCCAAACTACCCACCCTTTATGTGCTAAGAAACAAAGGGCGAAGATTTTGGGTATTTGAGAGTTTCAAGAGCATCAATTTGATTCTTCAACACTCTGAATTTAAGGTTTGAGAATATTCAAACCTAAAGGTTAGCATTTTAACCCTAAAGATCAATTTTTTAGAAAACCGGTATTGTTTTCATTGCATAGATCTAAGATGCCAAGATCTAATGCTTTCAATCTCTTCCACCATCTAGAAAGAAATGAAAGAGCTTTCCTCTTCACCCTTCCAAGCACCCCACCATTTGGGTGCCAAGGATTGAGGTAGAGTCATCGTATGAAAGATCGTGGGTCTATGAGACTTTTAACAGCTACAATTTGATTCTTTGTTGCACATAACTAATTTAAGAATGTCCAAATCTTCAGTAAAGTTTTCTAAAGCATTCATCTAGATCTTTTAATGTCAAAAAGTTGTTATTTTGCTTTCACTGCATAGGATCAAGTGGCCTACGAGGATTTTCATGCTCCTAACTGACTAACCTTCTCTATTGTATCAAAATACTTGGCCTTTTTACATAGCAACTCTAGTAAAGAAAAACTAGAGAAAGAGTCACTATGGGTTTTGTAGTATTCCGGGTATCATCCTCAAGGACTGGCTTATGGAAATTGTTAATACTAGAATAAATGAATTGCTTTTGTTTAAATCCGAAAGTGAAAATCAATATGTGAATAATGTGAAACTAAGTAAAAGAAATTAAATTAATAAAAAAAATGAATATTGATTTTAATTCGATTGATTCAAGTTTGGGGTTTTCCACAATTCAACCTAGGGTATAGAAATTAGAGAAAATAAGGGTCTTTTAAGTAATATGATCTTAGGGTTTTGGGATCCTTGGTCGCTCATGATCAGGTTGAGTTCTATAACTCAAAATTGCATCCGAAACCTAATTTTTCCTTTTTAAAACATATTTCTAAAACCATCAGATGAAGGAGATTGATTACTAGTTTAAGATTTGACTTTTTAACCTTCCTACTCCTTATAGCTTTGTTTTGGGGTACATAACGATAGGGAAGACGAGGATAACCAATGATCAAGAATTACCAAGAATCACTAGTATCGGGTAATAACCTACCGTATCATTCCCTAAACTAACTCACAAGGATAGAATAAAAAAAATTGATGAATTGTCACCCAACCAATAATTAATCTCATTGTTATAATAATTTACCCATTGTCTCTATAGGTTTCCTAGCCCTTAGGTTTTCATGCTTCAAGCCCCAAGTCGGCTCTTAGCCTCTCATGGATGTGATGTCACATTCACTATCCATAATAGGGTAAAAATCTATAATTTGAATCAAAAGAAACTAAAAACAATATATTTAATAAAGAAGAAAAAGAAAACAAACCAAAGTTGTCGTCTTCTTCCACCTTCAATGTCAAACTCTCCAGAAAAAATCCAAGATCCCCAAAACCTAGAACTAAGAGAGTTTATATAATATCATCAATTACCTAACATGTGGCACACTTTCATTGGTCACTTATTACAAAAATAATTTCCTAAAAATGATTAAAAAATAATAAAATGGTGATTTCTAGTCGTGTGGGGTCCACTTAGGGTGGATGGAGTGCCCTAGATGCAATTCCCGAGATAGAGGAGGTGAAACATCCAAGTGGCAGTGGGTGAATTCGAAATTGGTGTCATTTCGAAGTGGATTTCGAATTCATAAGTTGAATTTCGAAATAATTTCGAAATGACCCTTTAGCTTGGTGCAGTTGTCTTCAAATGGCCATAACTTCTTCATTTCAACTTCGATTTGCACACCGTTTGAAGCATTGGACTCCTAATTTCCTGATCTTAAAAATAATATATAGTATGTATAAAATAGACTTCATAAAGTACTCCAAATTTTTCCTCAAATTCAGAGTATATATTGACATCAAATTTTTGAGTTTTGAATTTCCATGCATCTGAATCTTGCTTCATGCCTCATTTCCCATGTTTTCTTGCCTTCTTTCTTACTCCATAATGGTCATTTATCATCTTTCAAACTCATGATGTCCTCATCTTACCTTTCCTTATGGTCCTTGAGTCTCGACTCACTTATTTCCTCATTTAGCCCTTTCTTGATCTTTCAAAATCTAAAGTGATTCAACTTGCATCATTTTCTTCCCTTGAACCTGAGATAAGTCTCCAAAGTACAAATTAAACTCATGGATAGGGCCTTAGCATCGATTTAGGTCAAGTTGGGTGATTTGAATGTCCTTTGGTGCACAAATCATATCAAATATGTGTCATTAGAGCACATATTTTGGCTCCAATCACTAACCCAATCCTAGGATAGGGAACAAAGATATATAGGATTCCATACAATACTTACTAGTAATTTAATAATAATAATAATAATAATAATAATAATAATAATAAAACCTTAATTATCCTAGTACTTAACCTTAAACGTGTTTTATTAGACGTTAAAACTAGTTTAATCTTAATCATATTTAATTATGAGTTAAACTTTGATTAATTAACAACTTAAGTACGAATATTAGCTATATGTGGGTTAATTTTAATTAAAAATAGTTGAGGGACTGATTGGTAGATGTATGGGGACTAAAGTGCAATTTAGAAAATGTTGGTGAGTGATAACCTTAGAGCTTGCCACCTCATGCTTGCTTTTAGAACTTATATAAAAGGGTTCTCAACCTTCATGTGTAGTTGTAATATCTTCAAGAAAATGGTGGGTCCAAAGAAAAAGAAATCGAAGGAATTAAGGTGAGGAAGGAAACAAGGTTAGTGATTTTGGTAGATTCAGATTTTAAAACTAGTTTGACCTATGGAGACAAATTTGTCTTGTTTGATTAGTATGCACTTTTTTTTTTATATCAAACTTTGTGCAAAAGTGTTTGTATTTGCAGAAAAGATTTCTGATCCTTCTTTTTACTTACTATTTTAATGCATTGAAATATTTTTTTATAACTTTTAAAAATATATGAAAAAAGAAATAGAAAGACGATGAACAAACTATAATACAAAATGAAAGCAAGATATACGATTTAGGAATGAGATGCAAATGTGTAACTTATGAGAGAATTAATGTTTTTCCAATTATTATACTTTTTTCTCCACTAGAAAGTTTAATTCCATTTTTAACTTTGATGTGTTAGAATTGGGCATAAGGTAAGCATGTCACAATGGAGTATAAGGAACTAGTTTGAGATCAACATGCCATTACATCTTTCAAATTGCTTTGGAAGAGACGATTAGACTATTACACCTTTTTATAATGCTAGAACTTGTCTTGACATCACTGAAAACATTGAACTCCATTTATCCAATTTGCTCCTCATCTGATAATGTAACCCTTCTTCAAGACAAAGTAGCATAAGCACACTTCTCCATTGTACCTTTTTACGTTGTTGGAACTTTTCTTGACATTACTAAAAACATTGAACTCCACTTCTCCATTTTGCTCCCCATTTGATAATGGTAACCTTTCTTTTGGGCAAAGTGGCATAATTTACCATTTTTGGTTGCTTACATATTGATAGTTGCAAAAATGGAGATCCTCCACATCTTTTAGAAAATTCTAGTGTAGATAAAATTTAAGAGCTATATTTGATTTAAAAAAAAACTAGGAGATTATAGTATTTCTTGTTGTTATCATCTTAATCACCATCTTTTTATTAGTTATTTAATAAGAAATATTTATGAAATAATTAGATCATATACTTGATAGTTATCATAATTTTGTATTCTTGTCATGCTCTTTAAATTTCCATTCCTTTGACATTGTAGCCACATAACTAATTTGCTTTATGAATTTAGTAAAGATCAAAGCAAAGGGAATCTTATTAAGCCACTAGATTTGATTTCTTAATCAAATTGATGTTTTTTTTTCTCTTATATCAAGGATAGTCCATTTGTTGGAAATATTTTTCATTTAGTGTTTAATATTGAAAGTTAAATTATAATATTATCTATGCTATGAAGAATAAAATACAGACCTTGATCCATACTCCTAACTTCGATATGAAGAATAAAATACAGAACTTGAACTTTTTCACTCTTAAACTTCCCTCTACTACTCTCTCTTTATGCACTCCTTAGTGATAGGTATGAGGATGCTTCCATTGAATTGTAAGAATGGAGAGGGACCAAGAATTCCTTTATATATATGTATAGTATGGTTCTTTCCATCAATGAACCATCAACCTAATGCTTTGAACTTTTCATTAATTAATAATAATAATAATAATGGAGATAACAAGTATTGTGAATTTCAAAATGAATCTAATTTAATTTCATCAAAATTCATGCATAAGAAAACGAATCATAACATTTTTATTTTTCAAAAGAAGACTTAACTTTTAAGAAAAGAAAATTGAAGGTAGCCATTAAGACCACTTTTGATTCCAACATTCTCTCACTTGGTCTATAAAGATGACTTTAAGTTTTCTTTACTAGATTCATTAAGTGGCCATCCATAATCACAATTACTTTAAATTCCAAAATTGTATAGCCCGAACAAATTAATTGCTAATATGGATCATGGTGGTCCTACATTACTCTTCTAATGTTATTCCGAACATGTACTACAATATTCTTGCTCAAATCACTTTTGATGAAGAATTTGGGTTAAAATAATTTTGTGATGCCCATAAACTTAATGGTCCAACTTTAATGTCAAATACATGACAATCTTATTATGAATATTATTTCATCAAAATGTGCACATAATGGAAATATGATAAAGTAAAATCATAATAAACAATAAAGAGATCTCATAGTGTCTCAACTAAAAATCCTTTGACAAAATATGAAGACCCATGTTACAAACATGTTCCTTAAAGATCTTTGGTGCCAATGCTTTAGTTAAAGGGTCCACAATCATTAAGATCGTATTGATATGTTCAATTGAAGCTATTTGATTTTATACCCTTTCTATCACAACAAGATATTTAATGTCAATGGTCTTTAATGCACTTGAACTCTTGTTGTTTTTAGAGAAGAAAATTGTAGCAAAATTATCACATAAAATTCTTAATGGCTTTGAAATAAAATCTAAAACTTGAAGCCCTAAGATGAAGCTCCTTAACCAAAGTGCATAAGAAGTGGCTTCATAGAATGCCACAAATTTTTATTTCCATAATGAAGAAAGCAATTAATGCTTGCTTTAAACTTTTCCATGAGACAACTCTACTAGCAAACAAAGACACATATCTAGATGTTCATTTCCTACTATCAAGACACTAACATAATCTAAATCTAAATATTTGATGAATTCAAGATTTTCGGTATGCTTATATGTGAGCATATAGTGTTTAATTCTTTGAAGATATCACATTATTTTCTTGGAAGCAACCTAATCATCCCATCTTGGATAGCTTTGAAATATTTCTAGCATTCTAATCGCAAAACTAATGTTAAAGAGAGTGTAAGATTGAGTGTACATTAGGTTTCCCACAACAGAAGCATATGGAATCTCTCTTATTTTGCTCTTCTCAATTTCATTTCTTCGATAATGATTAGAATTGATTTTTTTTTTCTCTTTTAAACATGGGCACTACATGAACTAAGCAATTTTGCATATTATATCTTTCAAGAATTTTATTGATATAATTCTTTTAGGATAATCCAAAAAGTCATTTTGACCTATCCCTAAAGATTTCAATTCCAATCACAAAGGACCTTCACCTAAGTCCTTCATTTCAAAGTTTTCAAAAAGAAAAACTTTAGTTTCTTTAAGCAAATTAATATCATTAATAACAAGCAATATATCATCCACATAGAGGGTTAAGAATATGAATTAGTTGTCATGCCATAAAACCCACTTCAAGGGCATGACGATC
>JAAKHE010000977.1:0-12016 GCA_011039315.1 Vitis labrusca
ACGAGTACCGAAAAAAAGTAGAATCAGGGTCAATACCGAAAAATGATAGTATCTGGGCGAGTACCGGGAAAAGGTAGAAACCGTGCGAGTACCGAAAAACTGTCCGAACGGGTACCGAAAAAAGGTAGAATCAGGGTCAGTACCGGAAAAACATCATATCCGGGCGAGTACTGGGAAAAGGTAAAATCCGGGCGAGTACCGAAAAACTGTCCGAACGAGTACCAAAAAATGGTAGAACCAGGGTCAGTACCGAAAAATGATAGTATCCGGGCGAGCACCGGGAAAAGGTAGAATCTGTGCGAGTACCGAAAAACTGTCCGAACGAGTACCGAAAAAAAGTAGAATCAGGGTCAATACCGAAAAATGATAGTATCTGGGCGAGTACCGGGAAAAGGTAGAATCCGTGCGAGTACCGAAAAACTATACGAACGAGTATCGAAAAATGGTAGAATCAACGTCAGTACCGGAAAATGATAGTATCCTGGCGAGTAACGGGAAAAGGTAGAATCCGTGCGAGTACCGAAAAACTGTCCGAACGAGTACCGAAAAATGGTAGAATCAGGGTCAGTACTGGAAAATGATAGTATCCTGGCGAGTACCGGGAAAAGGTAGAATCCGTTCGAGTAACAAGAAACTGAACGAACGCGTACCGAAAAATGGTAGAATCAGGGTCAGTACCGGAAAAACATCATATTCGGGCGAGTACCGGGAAAAGGTAGAATCCGGGCGAGTACCGAAAAACTGTCCGAACGAGTACCAAAAAATAGTAGAATCAGGGTCAGTACCAAAAAATGATAGTATCCGGGCAAGTACCGGGAAAAGGTAGAATCCGTGCGAGTACCGGAAAACTGTGCGAACGATTACCGAAAAATGGTAGAATCAGTGTCAGTACCGGAAAATCATAATATTCAGGCGAGTACCGGGAAAAGGTAGAATCCGTGCGAGTACCGAAAAACTGTGCGAACGAGTACCCAAAAATGGTAGAATCAGGGTCAGTACTGGAAAATTATAGTATCCGGGCGAGCACCGGGAAAAGGTAGAATCCAGACGAGTAACGGAAAACTGTCCGAACGCGTACCGGAAAAAGGTAGAATCAGGGTTAGTACCGAAAAATGATAGCATCCGGGCGAATACCAGGAAAAGGTAGAATCCTTGCGAGTACCGAGAAACTGTCTGAACGAGAACCGAAAAATGGTAGAATATGGGGTCAGTACCGAAAAATGATATTATCCGGGTGAGTACCGAGAAAAGGTAGAATCCGTGCGAGTACTGAAAATCTATTCGAACGATAACTGAAAAATGGTAGAATTAGGCTCAGTACCGAAAAATGGTAGTATCCGGGTGAGTACCGGGAAAAGGTAGAATCCGTGCGAGTACCGAAAAACCGTCCGAACGGGTACCGAAAAATGGTAGAATCAGGATCAGTATGGGAAAATTATAGTATCCGGGCGAGTAGCAGTAAAAGGTAGAATCCGTGTGAGTACCGAAAAACTGTCCGAACGAGTACCGAAAAATGGTAGAATCAGGGTCAGTACCGAAAAATGAGAGTATTCGGGCGAGTACCGGGAAAAGGTAGAATCCGTGCGAGTACCGAAAAACTATCCGAACGATAACCGAAAAATGGTACAATTAGGCTCAGTACCGAAAAATGGTAGTATCCGGGTGAGTACGGGGAAAAGGTAGAATCTGTGCGAGTACCGAAAAACTGTCCGAACGGGTACCGAAAAATGGTAGAATCAGGGTCAGTACTGGAATATTATAGTATCCGGGCGAGCACCGGGAAAAGGTAGAATCCGGACGAGTAACGGAAAACTGTCCGAACGCGTACCGGAAAAAGGTAGAATCAGGGTTAGTACCGGAAAATGATATTATCCGGGTGAGTACCGGGAAAAGGTAGAATCCGTGCGAGTACTGAAAAACTATCCGAACGATAACCGAAAAATGGTAGAATTAGGCTGAGTACCGAGAAACTGTCCGAACGGGTACCGAAAATGGTAGAATCAGGATAAGTACGGGAAAATTATAGTATCCGGGCGAGTAGTGAAAAACTGTCCGAGCGATAACCGAAAAATGGTAGAATTAGGGTCAGTACCGAAAAACGATAGTATCCGGGTGAGTACCGGGAAAAAATAGAATCCGTGCGAGTACCGAAAAACTGCCCGAACGCGTACCGAAAAATGGTAGAATCAGGGTTAGTACCGGAAAATGATAGTATCCGGGCGAGTACCGGGAAAAGGTACAATACGTGCGAGTACCTAAAAACTGTCCGAACGGGTACCGAAAAATGGTAGAATCAGGGTCAGTACCGGAAAATTGTAGTATCCGGGCGAGTACCGGGAAAAGGTAGAATCCGAGCGAGTAACGGAAAACTGTCCGAACGCGTACCGAAAAAAGGTAGAATCAGGGTCAGTACCGGAAGATGATCCGGGGGAGTACCGGGAAAAGGTAGAATCCGTGCGAGTACCGAAAAACGGTTCGAACGAGTTCCGAAAAATGGTAGAATCAGGGTCAGTACTGGAAAATGATAGTATCCGGGCGAGTATCGGGAAAAGGTAGAATCCGTGCGCGTAACGGAACACTGTCCGAACGCGTACCGAAAAATGGTAGAATCAGGGTCATAACCGGAAAATGATAGAATCCGGGCAAGTACCGGGAAAAGGTAGAAATCGTGCGAGTACTGAAAAACTGTCCGACAATAACCGAAAAATGGTAGAATTAGGGTTAGTACCGAAAAATGATAGTATCCGGGTGAGTACCGGGAAAAGGTAGAATCCGTGCGAGTACCGAAACACTGTCCGAACGGGTACCGAAAAATGGTAGAATCAGGGTCAGTACCAGAAAATGATAGTATCCGGGCGAGTACCGGGAAAAGGTAGAATCCGTTCAAGTACCGAAAAACTGTCCGAACGGGTACCGAAAAATGGTAGAATCAGGGTCAGTACCGAAAAATGATAGTATCCGGGCGAGTACCGGGATAAGGTAGAATCCGTGCGAGTACCAAAAAAACTGTCCGAACGAGTACCGAAAAATGGTAGAATAAGGGGTCAGTACCGAAAAATGATAATATCCGGGTGAGTACCGGCAAAAGGTAGAATCTGTGCAAGTACTGAAAAACTATCCGAACGACAACCGAAAAATGGTAGAATTAGGCTCAGTACCGAAAAATGGTAGTATCCGGGTGACTACCGGGAAAAGGTAGAATCTGTGCGAGTACCGAAAAACTGTCCGAACGAGTACTGAAAAATGGTAGAATCAGGGTCAGTTCCGGAAAATGATAGTATCCGGGCGAGTACCGGGAAAAGGTAGAATCCGTGCGGGTAACGGAAAACTGTCCGAACGCGTGCTAAAAAAAGGTAGAATCAGGGTTAATACCGGAAAATGATAGCATCCGGGCGAGTACCGAGAAACTGTCCGAACGAGTACGGAAAAATGGTAGAATATGGGGTCAGTACCGGGAAAAGGTAGAATCCGTGCGAGTACTGAAAAACTATCCGAACGATAACCGAAAAATGGTAGAATTAGGCTGAGTACCGAGAAACTGTCCGAACGGGTACCGAAAAATGGTAGAATCAGGATAAGTACGGGAAAATTATAGTATCCGGGCGACTAGCAGGAATAGGTAGAATCCGTGCGAGTATCGAAAAACTGTCCGAACGAGTACCGAAAAATGGTAGAATCAGGGTCAGTACCGGAAAATGATAGTACCCGGGTGAGTACCGGCAAAAAGGTAGAATCCGTGCAAGTAGTGAAAAACTGTCCGAGCGATAACCGAAAAATGGTAGAATTAGGGTCAGTACCGAAAAAGGATAGTATCCGGGTGAGTACCGGGAAAAAGTAGAATCCGGACGAGTAACGGAAAACTGTCCGAACGCGTACCGGAAAAAGGTAGAATCAGGGTTAGTACCGGAAAATGATATTATCCGGGTGAGTACCGGGAAAAGGTAGAATCCGTGCGAGTACTGAAAAACTATCCGAACGATAACCGAAAAATGGTAGAATTAGGCTGAGTACCGAGAAACTGTCCGAACGGGTACCGAAAATGGTAGAATCAGGATAAGTACGGGAAAATTATAGTATCCGGGCGAGTAGTGAAAAATTGTCCGAGCGATAACCGAAAAATGGTAGAATTAGGGTCAGTACCGAAAAAGGATAGTATCCGGGTGAGTACCGGGAAAAAGTAGAATCCGTGCGAGTACCGAAAAATGGTTGAATCAGGGTCAGTACCGGAAAATGAGAGTATCCGGGCGAGTACCGGGAAAAGGTACAATACGTGCGAGTACCTAAAACTGTCCAAACGGGTACCGAAAAATGGTAGAATCAGGGTCAGTACCGGAAAATGATGGAGTCCGGGCGAGTACCGGGAAAAGGTAGAGTCCGTGCGAGTACCGAAAAACTATTCGAACAACTGCCGAAAAATTCTAGAATCAAGGTCAGTACCGGAAAATGATAAAATCCGAGCGAGTACGGGGAAAAGGTAGAACCGGTGCGAGTACCGAAAAACTGTCCGAACGAGTCCCGAAAAATGGTAGAATCAGGGTCAGTACCGAAAAATGATAGAATCCGGGCGAGTACCCAAAAAAGGTAGAATCCGTGCGAGTACCGAAAAACTGTTCGAACGAGTCCCGAAAAATGGTAGAATCACGGTCAGTACCGGAAAATGATAGAATATGGGCGAGTACCGGGAAAAGGTAGAATCTGTGCGAGTACCGAAAAACAGTCCGAACAAATGTCGAAAAATGGTACAATCAAGGTCAGTACCGAAAAATGATAGAATCCGGGCGAGTACCCGGAAAAGGTAGAATCCGTACGAGTACCGAAAAACTGTTCGAACGAGTGCCGAAAAATGGCAGAATCACGGTCAGTACCGGAAAATGATGGAGTCCGGGCGAGTACCGGGAAAAGGTAGAATCCGTGCGAGTACCGAAAAACTGTCCGAACGAGTCCCGAAAAATGGTAGAATCAGGGTCAGTACCGGAAAATCATAGAATTCAGGCGAGTACCGGGAAAAGGTAGAATCCGTGCGAGTTCTGAAAAACTGTTCGAACGAGTCCCGAAAAATGGTAGAATCAGGGTCCGTACTGGAAAATGATAGAATCCGGACGGGTACCGGGAATAGGTAGAATCCGTGCAAGTATCGTAAAACTGTTCGAACGAGTCCTGAAAAATGGTAGAATCAAGGTCAATACCGAAAAATGATAAAATCCGAGCGAGTACGGGGAAAAGGTAGAATCGGTGCGAGTACCGAAAAACTGTTCGAGCGAGTGCCGAGAAATGGTAGAATCAAGGTCAGTATCGGAAAACGACTGAATCTGGGCGAGTACCGGGAAATGGAAGAATCCGTGCGAGTACCGAAACACTGTCCGAACGCGTACTGAAAAATGGTAGAATCAGGGTCAGTACCGGAAAACGATAGAATCCGGGCGAGTACCGGGAAAAGGTAGAATCCGTGCGAGTACCGAAAAACTGTCCGAACGAGTCCCGAAAAATGGTAGAATCAGGGTCAGTACCGAAAAATGATAGAATCCGGGCGAGTACCGAGAAAAGGTAGAATCCGTGCGAGTACCGAAAAACTATTCGAACGAGTCCCGAAAAATTGTAGAATCAGGGTCAGTACCGTAAAATGATAGAATCCGGGCGAGTACCCAAAAAAGGTAGAATCCGTGCGAGTGCCGAAAAATGGTAGAATCACGGTCAGTACCGGAAAATGATAGATTCCGGACGAGTACCGGGAAAAGGTCGAATCCGAGCGAGTACCGAAAAACAGTCCAAACGAGTGCCGAAAAATGGTAGAATCAGGGTCAGTACCGAAAAATTATAGAATCCGGACGAGTACCCGGAAAAGGTAGAATCCGTGCGAGTACCGAAAAACTGTTCGAACGAGTCCCGAAAAATGGTAGAATCAGGGTCAGTACCGAAAAATGATAGAATCCGGGCGAGTACCCGGAAAAGGTAGAATCCGTGCGAGTGCCGAAAAATGGTAGAATCACGGTCAGTACCGGAAAATGATAGAATCCAGGCGAGTACCGGGAAAAGGTAGAATCCGTGCGAGTACCGAAAAACTGTTCGAACGAGTGCCGAGAAATGGTAGAATCAACGTCAGTACCAGAAAATGACTGAATCCGGGCGAGTACCGGGAAATGGAAGAATCCGTGCGCGTACCGAAAAACTGTCCGAACCCGTACCAAAAATGGTAGAATCAGGGTCAGTACCGAAAAACGATAAAATCCGGGCAAGTACCGGGAAAAGGTAGAATTCGTGCGAGTACCGAAAAACTGTTCGAACGAGTCCCGAAAAATGGTAGAATCAGGGTCAGTACCGGAAAATTATAGAATCCGGGCGAGTACCGGGAAAAGGTAGAATCCGTGCGAGTACCGAAAAACTGTTCGATGAGTCCCGAAAAATGGTACAATCAGCGTCAGTACCGGAAAATGATAGAATGCGGGCGAGTACCGGGAAAAGGTAGAATCCGTGTGAGTTCCGAAAAACTGTTCGAACGAGTCCCGAAAAATGGTAGAATCAGGGTCCGTACCGGAAAACGATAGAATCCGGGCGAGTATCGTGAAAAAGTAGAATACGTGCGAGTACCGAAAAACTGTTCGAACGAGTGCCGAAAAATGGTAGAATCAAGGTCAGTACCGAAAAATGATAAAATCCGAGCGACTACGGGGAAAAGGTAGAATCTGTGCGAGTACCGAAAAACTGTTCGAATGAGTGCCGAGAAATGGTAGAACCAACGTCAGTACCGGAAAATGACTGAATCCGGGCGAGCATCGGGAAATGGAAGAATCCGTGCGAGTACCGAAAAACTGTCCGAACCCGTACCGAAAATGGTAGAATCAGGGTCAGTACCAGAAAACGATAGAATCCGGGCGAGTACCGGGAAAAGGTAGAATCCGTGCGAGTACCGAAAAACTGTCCGAACGAGTCCCGAAAAATGGTAGAATCAGGGTCAGTACCGGAAACTGATAGAATTCGGGCAAGTACCGGGAAAAGGTAGAATCCGTGCGAGTACCGAAAAGTTGTTCGAACGAGTCCCGAAAAATGGTAGAATCAGGGACCGTACCGGAAAATGATAGAATACGAGCGAGTATCGGGAAAAAGTAGAATCCGTGCGAGTACCGAAAAACTGTTCGAACGAGTGCCGAAAAATGGTAGAATCCAGCTCAATACCGGAAAATGATAAAATCCGAGCGAGTACGGGGAAAAGTTACAATCTGTGCGAGTACCGAAAAACTGTCCGAACGAGTCCCGAAAAATGGTAGAATCAGGGTCAGTACCGGAAAATGATAGATTCCGGGCGAGTATCGGGAAAAGGTAGAATCCGTGCGAGTACCAAAAAACAGTCCGAACGAGTGCCGAAAAATGGTAGAATCACGGTCAGTACGAGAAAATGATAGAATCCGGGCGAGTACCGGGAAAAGGTTGAATCCGTGCGAGTAACGAAAAACAGTCCAAACGAGTGCCGAAAAATGGTAGAATCAGGGTCAGTACCGAAAAATGATAGAATCCGGGCGAGTACCGGGGAAAGGTAGAATCCGTGCGAGTAGCGAAAAACTGTTCGAACGAGTGCCGAAAAATGGTAGAATCACGGTCAGTACCGGAAAATGATAGAGTCCGGTCGAGTACCGGGAAAAGGTAGAATCCGTGCGAGTACCGAAAAACTGTCCGAACGAGTCCCGAAAAATGGTAGAATCAGGGTCAGTACCGGAAAATGATAGAATTCAGGCAAGTACCGGGAAAAGGTAGAATCGGTGCGAGTTCCGAAAAACTGTTCGAACGAGTGCCGAAAAATGGTAGAATCAAGGTCAGTACCGAAAAATTATAACGAGTACAGGGAAAAGGTAGAATCTGTGCGAGTACCGAAAAACTGTTCGAACGAGTGCCGAGAAATGGTAGAATCAAGGTCAGTACCGGAAAATGACTGAATCCGGGCGAGTACCGGGAAATGGAAGAATCCGTGCGAGTACCGAAAAACTGTCCGAACCCGTACCGAAAATGGTAGAATCAGGGTCAGTACCGGAAAACGATAAAATCCGGGCGAGTACCAGGAAAAGGTAGAATTCGTGCGAGTACCGAAAAACTGTTCGAACGAGTCCCGAAAAATGGTAGAATCAGGGTCAGTACCGGAAAATTATAGAATCCGGGCGAGTACCGGAAAAAGGTAGAATCCGTGCGAGTACCGAAAAATTGTTCGATGAGACCCGAAAAATGGTACAATCAGCGTCAGTACCGGAAAATGATAGAATGCGGGCGAGTACCGGGAAAAGGTAGAATCCGTGTGAGTTCCGAAAAACTGTTCGAACGAGTCCCGAAAAATGGTAGAATTAGGGTCCGTACCGGAAAACGATAGAATCCGGGCGAGTATCGGGAAAAAGTAGAATCCGTGCGAGTACCGAAAAACTGTTCGAACGAGTGCCGAAAAATGGTAGAGTCAAGGTCAGTACCGGAAAATGATAAAATCCGAGCGAGTACGGGGAAAAGGTAGAATCTGCGCGAGTACCAAAAAACTGTTCGAACGAGTGCCGAGAAATGGTAGAATCAACGTCAGTACCGGAAAATGACTGAATCCGGGCGAGTACCGGGAAATGGAAGAATCCGTGCGAGTACCGAAAAACTGTCCGACCCCGTACCGAAAATGGTAGAATCAGGGTCAGTACCGGAAAACGATAGAATCCGGGCGAGTACCGGGAAAAGGTAGAATCCGTGCGAGTACTGAAAAACTGTTCGAACGAGTCCCGAAAAATGGTAGAATCACGGTCAGTACCGGAAAATGATAGAATCTGGGCGAGTACCGGGAAAAGGTAGAATCCGTGCGAGTACCGAAAAATAGTCCGAACGAGTGCCGAAAAATGGTAGAATCAGGGTCAGTACCGAAAAATGATAGAATCCGGGCGCGTACTGGGAAAAGGTAGAATCCGCGCGAGTACCGAGAAACTGTTCGAACGAGTCCCGAAAAATTGTAGAATCTCGGTTAGTACCGGAAAATGATAGAGTCCGGTTGAGTACCGGGAAAAGTTAGAATCCGTGCGACTACGGAAAAACTGTCCGAACGAGTCCCAAAAAATGGTAGAATCAGGGTCAGTACCGGAAAATGATAGAATTCGGGCGAGTACCGGGAAAAGGTAGAATCCGTGCGAGTACCGAAAAACTGTTCGAACGAGTCCCGAAAAATGGTAGAATCATGGTTAGTACCGGAAAATGATAGAATCCGGGCGAGTATCGGGAAAAAGTAAAATCCGTGCGAGTACCGAAAAACTATTCGAACGAGTGCCGAAAAATGGTAGAATTAAGGTCAGTACCGGAAAATGATAAAATCCGAGCGAGTACGGGGAAAAGGTAGAATCTGTGCGAGTACCGAAAAACTGTCCGAACGAGTCCCGAAAAATGGTAGAATAAGGGTCAGTACCGAAAAATGATAGATTCCAGGCGAGCATCGGGAAAAGGTAGAATCCGTGCGAGTACAAAAAAACTGTTCGAACGAGTGCCGAAAAATGGTAGAATCACTTTCAGTACGAGAAAATGATAGAATCCGGTCGAGTACCCGAAAAAGGTAGAATCCGTGCGAGTACCGAAAAACTGTCCGAACGAGTCCCGAAAAATGGTAGAATCAGAGTCAGTACCGGAAAATCATAGAATTCAGGCGAGTACCGGGAAAAGGTAGAATCCGTGCGAGTTCTGAAAAACTGTTCGAACGAGTCCTGAAAAATGGTAGAATCAGGGTCAGTACCGAAAAATGATAGAATCCGGGCGAGTACCGGGAAAAGGTAGAATCCGTGCGAGTTTCGAAAACCTGTTAGAAGGAGTCCCAAAAAATGGTAGAATCAGTGTCAGTACCGAAAAATGATAGAATCCGGGCGAGTACCGAGAAAAGGTAGAATCCGTGCGAGTACCTATAAACTGTTCGAACGAGTCCCAAAAAATGGTAGAATCAGGGTCACTACCCGAAATTGATAGAATCCGGGCGAGTATCGGGAAAAGGTAGAATCCGTGCGAGTACCGAAAAACTGTCCGAACGAGTCCCGAAAAATGGTAGAATCAGGGTCAGTACCGAAAAATGATAGAATCCGGGCGAGTACCGGGAAAAGGTAGAATTCATGCGAGTACCGAAAAAACTGTTCGAACGAGTCCCGAAAAATGGTAGAAATCAAGGTCAGTACCGGAAAATGACAGAATCCGGGCGAATATCGGGAAAACGTAGAATCCGTGCGAGTACCGAAAAACTGTTCGAACGAGTCCCGAAAAATGGTAGAATCAGGGTCAGTACCGAAAAACGATAGAATCCGGGCGAGTACCGGGAAAAGGTAGAATTCGTGCGAGTACCGAAAAACTTTCCGAACGAGTACCGAAAAATGGTAGAATCAGGGTCAGTACCGGAAAATGATAGAATTCGGGCGAGTACCGGGAAAAGTTAGAATCCGTGCGAGTTCCGAAAAACTGTTCGAACGAGTCCCGAAAAATGGTAGAATCAAGGTCAGTACCGGAAAATTAGAAAATCCGAGCGAGTACGGGGAAAAGGTAGAATCTGTGCGAGCACCGAAAAACTGTTCGAACGAGTGCCAAAAAATGGTAGAATCAGGGTCAGCACCGGAAAATGATAGAATCCGGGCGAGTACCGGGAAAAGGTAGAATCCGTGCGAGTACCGAAAAACGGTTCGAACGAGTGCCGAAAAATGGTACAATCACGGTCTGTACCGGAAAATGATAAAATCCGGGCGAGTTCTAGGAAAAGGTAGAATCCGTGCGTGTACCGAAAAACTGTTCGAACGAGTGCGAAAAATGGTAGAATCAAGGTCAGTACCGGAAAATGATAAAATCGAAGTGGGTACGGGAAAAAGGTAGAATCTCTGTGAGTACCGAAAAACTGTTCGAATCAGAGCCGAGACATGGTAGAATCAAGGTCAGCTCCGGAAAATGACTGAATCCGGGCGAGTACCGAGAAATGGAAGAATCCGTGCGAGTACCGATAAACTGTTCGAACGAGTGCCGAAAAATGGTAGAATCACGGTCAGTACGAGAAAATGATAGAATCCGGCCGAGTACCGAAAAAATGTAGAATCCATGCGAGTACCGAAAAACTGTTCGAACGAGTGCCGAAAAATGGTAGAATCAAGGTTAGTACCGGAAAATGACAGAATCCGTGCGAGTACTGAAGAACTGGTCGAACAAGTGCCGAGAAATGGTAGAATCAAGGTCAATACCGGAAAATGAGAGAATCCGGGCGAGTACCGGGAAAAGGTAGAATCCGTGCGAGTATCGAAAAACCTTCCGAACGAGTACCGAAAAATGGTAGAATCAGGGTCCGTACCGGAATATGATAGAGTCTGGGCGAGTACCGGAAAAAGGTAGAATCCGTGCGAGTACCGAAAACATGTCCGAACGAGTCCCGAAAAATGGTAGAATCAGGGTCAGTACCGGAAAATGACAGAATTCGGGCGAGTACCGGGAAAAGTTTGAATCCGTGCGAGTTCCGAAAAACTGTTCGAACGAGTCCCGAAAAATGGTAGAATCAGGGAACATACCGGAAAATGATAGAATCCGAGCGAGTACCGGGAAAAGGTAGAATCCGTGCGAGTAACGAAAAACTGTCCGAACGAGACCCGAAAAATGGTAGAATCAGTGTCAGTACCGAAAAATGATAGAATCCGGGCGAGTACCGGGAAAAGGTAGAATCCGTGCGAGTACCGAAAAACTGTTCGAACGAGTGCCGAAAAATGGTAGAATCACGGTCAATACCGGAAAATGATAGAATCCGGGCAAGTACCGGGAAAAGGTAGAATCCGTGCGAGTTCTGAAAAACTGTTCGAAAGAGTCCCGAAAAATGGTAGAATCAGTGTCAGTACCGAAAAATGATAGAATCCGGGCGAGTACAGGGAAAATGTAGAATTCGTGCGAGTACCGCAAAACTGTTCGAACGAGTGCCGAAAAATGGTAGAATCACGGTCAGTACCGGAAAATGATAGAATCCGGGCGAGTACCGGGAAAAGGTAGAATCCGTGCAAGTACCGAAAAACAGTCC
>JAAKHE010000977.1:23042-40521 GCA_011039315.1 Vitis labrusca
TAGAATCCGTGCAAGTACCGAAAAACTTTCCGAATGAGTACCTAAAAATGGTTGAATCGGGGTCAGTATCGGACACTGATAGAATCCGGGCAACTACCAGGAAAAGGTAGAATCCGTACGACTACCGAAAACTGTTCGAACGAGTACCTAAAAATGGTAGAATCCGGGCATGTACCGAGAAAAGGTAGAATCCGTGCGAGTATCAAAAAACTGTGCAAAAGAGTACCAAAAAATAGTAGAATCAGGGTCAGTACTTGAAACTCATAGAATCCGGGTGACTACCGGGAAAATGTAGAATGCGTGCAAGTACCGAAAAACTGTTCGAAAGAGTACCGAAAAATGATAGAATCCGGGCGAGTATCTGGAAAAGGTAGAATCCATGCGACTACCGAAAAACTGTCCGAATGAGTACCTAAAAATGGTAGAATCAGGGTCAGTACCGAAAAATGATAGAATCCTGGCGAGTACCGGGAAAAGGTAGAATCCATGCAAGTACCGAAAAACTGTTCCAACGTGTACCGAAAAATGGTAGAATCAGGGTTAGTACCGAAAAATGATAGAATCCGGGCGACTACCAGTAAAAGGTAGAATTCGAGCGACTACCGAAAAACTTTGCGAACGAGTACAGAAAAATTGTAGAATCGGGGTCAGTACCGGAAACTGATAGACTCCGGGCGACTACTGGGAAAAGGTAGAATCCGTGCAAGTACCGAAAATTTGTTCGGACAAGTATCGAAAAATGGTAGAATCAGGGTTAGTACCGAAAATGATAGAATCCGGGCGACTACCGGTAAAAGGTAGAATTCGTTCGACTACCGAAAAATTGTGCGAACAAGTACAGAAAAATTGTAGAATCAGGGTCAGTACCGGAAACTGATAGAATCCGTGCGAGTACCGAAAAATTGTCCGAACGAGTACCTAAAAATGGTAGAATCAGGGTCAGTACCGAAAAATGATAGAATCTAGGCTTGTATCGGGAAAAGGTAGAATCCGTGCAAGTATCTAAAAACTGTGCGAAAGAGTATCGAAAAATAGTAGAATCAGGGTCAATACCGGAAACTCATAGATTCTGGGCGACTACCGAGAAAATTTAGAATCCGTGCGAGTACCGAGAAACTGTTCGGACGAGTACCTAAAAATGGTAGAATCGGGGTCAGTACCGAAAACTGATAGAATCCGGGCGACTATCGGGAAAAGGTAGAATCCGTGCGACTACCGAAAAACTATTCGAACGAGTACGTCAAAATGGTAGAATCAAGGTCAGTACCGAAAAATGATAGAATCCAGGCGTGTACTGGGAAAAGGTAGAATCCCAGCGAGTACCGAAAAACTGTTCGAACGAGTACCTAAAAATGGTAGAATCAGAGTCAGTACCGAAAAATGATAGAATCCGGGAGTGTACCAGGAAAAGGTAGAATTTGTGCCAGTATCCAAAAACTGTGTGAAAAAGTACCGAAAAATTGTACAATCAGGGGCAGTACTAGAAACTGATAGAATCCGTGCGAGTACCGAAAAATTGTTCGGACGAGTAAGTAAAAATGGTAGAATCGTGGTCAGTACCGGAAACTGATAGAATCCGGGCGACTACCGGGAAAAGGTAGAATCCATGCGAGTACCGAAAAATTGTCCGAACGAGTACCTAAAAATGGTAGAATGAGGGTCAATAACGAAAAATGATAGAATTCGGGCTTGTATCGGGAAAAGGTAGAATCCGTGCGAGTATCGAAAAACTGTAAGAAAGAGTACCGAAAAATAGTAGAATCAGGGTCAGTACTGGAAACTCAGAATCCGGGCGACTACCGGGAAAATGTAGAATTCGAACGATTACCGAAAAACTGTTCGAACGAGTACCTAAAAATGGTAGAATCGGGGTCAGTACCGGAAACTGATAGGATCCGGGCGACTATCGGGAAAAAGTAGAATCCGTGCGAGTACCGAAAAACTGTCCTAACGAGTACCTAAAAATGGTAGAATCAGGGACATTACCGAAAAATGGTAGAATCCGTGCAAGTATCGAAAAACTGTGCGAAAGAGTACCGAACAATAGTACAATCAGGGGCAGTACCGAACACTGAGACAATCCGTGCGAGTACCGAAAAACTGTTCGGACGAGTACCTAAAAATGGTACAATCGGGGTCAGTATCAGAAACTGATAGAATCCAGGCGACTATCGGGAAAAGCTAGAATCCGTGCGAGTACCGAAAAACTGTCCGAACGAGTACCTAAAAATTGTAGAATCATGGTCAGTACCAAAAAATGATAGAATTCGGGCTTGTACCGGGAAAAGGTAGAATCCGTGCGAGTATCGAAAAACTACGCAAAAGAATACCGAACAATAGTACAATCAGGGGCAGTACCGGAAACTGAGAGAATCCGTGCGAATACCGAAAAACTGTTTGGACGAGTACCTAAAAATGGTACAATCGGGGTCAGTACCGAAAACTGATAGAATCCGGGCGACTATCAGGAAAAGCTAGAATCCATGCGAGTACCGAAAAATTGTCCGAACGAGTACCTAAAAATTGTAGAATCATGGTCAGTACTGAAAAATGATAGAATCCGGGCTTGTACCGGGAAAAGGTAGAATCCGTGCGAGTATCGAAAAACTACGCAAAAGAGTACCGAACAATAGTACAATCAGGGGCAGGACCAGAAACTGAGAGAATCCGTGCGATACCAAAAAACTATTCGGACGAGTACCTAAAAATGGTACAATCAGGGTCAGTACCGGAAACTGATAGAATTCGAGCGTTATGGGGAAAAGCTAGAATCCGTACGAGTATCGAAAAACTGTCCGAACGAATACCTAAAAATTGTAGAATCATGGTCAGTACCGAAAAATGATAGAATCCGGGCTTGTACTGGGAAAAGGTAGAATCCGTGCAAGTATCGAAAAACTGGGCAAAAGAGTACCGAAAATCAGTAGAATCAAGGTCAGTGCCGGAAACTCATAAAATCTGGGCGACTACCAGGAAAATGTAGAATCCGTGCGAGTACCGAAAATTTTTCGGACGAGTACCTAAAATTAGTAGAATTGGGGTCAGTACCAGAAACTGATAGAATCAAGGCGACTACCGAGAAAAGGTAGAATCCGTGCGACTACCGAAAAACTGTCCGAACAAGTACCTAAAAATGGTAGAATCAAAGTCAGTACCGAAAAATGATAGAATCCGGGCGTGTACGGGGAAAAGGTAGAATCCGTGCCACAACTGAAAAATTGTCCGAACGAGTTCTAAAAATGGTAGAATCAGGGTCAGTACCGAAAAATGATAAAATCCGGGCGTGTGCCAGGAAAAGGTAGAATCCGTGCCAGTATCGAAAAACTGTGCGAAAGAGTACCGAAAAATAGTACAATCAGGGTCAGTATCGCAAACTGATAGAATCCGTGCGAGTACCGAAAAACTGTCCGAATGAGTACCTAAAAATGGTAGAATCAGTGTCAGTACTAAAAAATGATAGAATCCGGGCATGTACCGGGAAAAGGTAGAATCCGTGCGAGTATCGAAAAACTGTGCGAAAGAGTACCGAAAAATAGAGAATCAGGGTCAATACCGGAAACTCATAGATTTCGGGCGAGTACCGGGAAAATGTAGAATCCGTGCGAGTACCGAAAAATTGTTCGGAAGAGTACCAAAAAATGGTAGAATCAAGGTCAGAACCGGAAAATGATAGAATCCGGGCAAGTATTGGGAAAAGGTAGAATCCGTGCAAGTACCGAAAAATTGTCCAAACGAGTACCTAAAAATGGTAGAATCAGGGTCAGTAACGAAAAATGATAGAATCCAAGCGAGTTTCTGGAAAACGTAGAATCGGTGCGGTTACCGAAAAACTGTCAGAACAAGTACCGAAAAATGGTAGAATCAGGGTCAGTACCGAAAAATGATAGAATCCGGGCGAGTTTTGGGAAAAGGTAGAATCTGTGCCACTACCGAAAAACTGTGCGAACGAGTACTGAAAAATAGTAGAATCAGGATCAGTACCAGAAATTGGTATAATCCGGGCGACTACCGGGAAAAGGTAGAATCCGTGCGAGTACGAAAAACTGTCCGAACGAGTACCGAAAAATGGTAGAATTAGGGTCAGTAACGGAAAATGATAGAATCCGGGCGAGTACCGGGAAAAGGTAGAGTCCGTGCGAGTACCGAAAAACTAGTCGAACGAGTACCGAAAAATGGTAGAATCAGGGTTAGTACCGAAAAATGATAAAATCCGGGCGAGTATCGGTAAAAGGTAGAATTCGTGTCACTACCGAAAAATTGTGCGAACGAGTATCGAAAAATTGCAGAATCGGGGTTAGTACCGAAAACTGATAGAATCCGGGCGACTACCAGGAAAAGGTAGAATCTGTGCGAGTACCGAAAAACTGTCCGAACGAGTACCAAAAAATGAAAGAATCAGGGTCAGTACTGTGAAATGATAGAATCTGGGCGAGTACTGGGAAAAGGTATAATCCGTGCGACTACCGAAAAACTGTGCAAACGAGTACCGAAAAATAGTAGAATCATGATCAATACTGAAAATTGGTATAATTCGAGCGACTATCGGGAAAAGGTAGAATCCGTGCGAGTATCGAAAAACTGGTTGGACGAGTATCGAAAAATGATAGAATCAGGGTCAGTACCGAAAAATGATAGAATCCGGGCGAGTATCGGGAAAAGGTAGAATCCGCGCGAGTACCGAAAAATTGTTTGGACGAGTACCGAAAAATGGTAGAATCAGGGTCACTACCGAAAAATAATAGAATCCGGGGGAATACCGTGAAATGGTTGAATCCGTGCGAGTACCGAAAAATAGTAAAATCAGGGTCAGTTCCAAAAACTGATAAAATCCGGGTGACTATTGGGAAAAAGTAGAATTCGTGCGAGTACCGAAAAACTGTCCGAACAAGTACCTAAAAATGGTAGAATCAGGGTTGGTATCGAAAAATGATAGAATCCAGGCGAGTTTCGGGAAAAAGTAGAATCGGGGCGATTACTGAAAAACTGTCAGAACGAGTACCGAAAAATGGTAGAATCAGGGTCAGTACCGAAAAATGATAGAATCCTAGCGAGTACCGGGAAAAGGTAGAATCCGTGAAAGTACCGAAAAACTGTTCGGACGAGTATCGAAAAATGGTAGAATCAGGGTTAGTACCGAAAAATGATAGAATACGGGCGAGTTTCGGGAAAATGTAGAATCCGTACGAGTACCGAAAAACTTTTCGGACGAGTACCGGAAAATGGTAGAATCAGGGTCAATACGGAAAAATTATAGAATGCGGGCGAGTATCGGGAAAAGGTAGAATCCGTGCGAGTACCGAAAAACTGTTCGAATGAGTACATAAAAATGGTAGAATCAAGGTCAGTATTGAAAAATGGTAGAATCCGGGCGAGTTTCAAGAAAAGGACGAATCGGTGCAATTACCGAAAAAATGTCTGGACGAGTATCGAAAAATGGTAGAATCAGTGTGAGTACCGCAAAATGGTAGAATCCGGGCGAGTACCAGGAAAAGGGAGAATCCATGCGAGTAGCGAAAAACAGTCCAGACGTGTCCCGAAAAATGGTAGAATCAGTGTGAGTACCGCAAAATAGAAGAATCCGGGCGAGTATCGAGAAAAGGTAGAATCCGTGCGAGTAATGAAAAACTGTCCTGACGACTACCGAAAAATGGTATAATCAGTGTGAGTACGGTAAAATGGAAGAATCTGGACGAGCACTCGAAAAGGTAGAAGAGTACCGAAAAACTGTCTAGACCAGTACCGAAAAATGGTAGAATTAGTGTGAGTACCGCAAAATGGTAGAATCCAGGCGAGTACCGGGAAAAGTTAGAATCCGTGCGAGTACCGAAAAACAGTTTGGACGAGTATCGAAAAATGGTAGAATCAGTGTGAGTACCGCAAAATGGTATAATCCGGGCGAGTACCAGGAAAAGGTAGAATCCATACGAGTAGCGAAAAAAAGTTTAGACGAGTACCGAAAAATGGTAGAATCCGGGCGAGTACGCAGCAAAGGTATAATCCGTGCGAGTAACGAAAAACTGTCAGGACGAGTACCGAAAAATGGTAGAATCAGTGTGAGTGCCGCAAAATGGTAGAATCTGGGCGAGTACCGGGAAAAGGTAGAATCCGTGGGAGTACAGAAAAACTATCTGGACGAGTACCAAAAAATGGTAGAATCAGCGTGAGAACCGAAAAATGGAAGAATCCGTGCAAGTAATCGGAAAAGTACAAGAGTACCAAAAAACTATGCAGACCAGTACCGAAAAATAGTAGAATCAGTGTGAGTACCGCAAAATGGTAGAATCCGGGCAAGTAGTAGGAAAAGGTAAAATCTGTGCGAGTAGCGGAAAACAGATTGGACGAGTACTGAAAAATGGTAGAATCAGTGTGAGTACCGCAAAATGGAAGAATTCGGGCGAGTACTGAGAAAAGGTAGAATCCGTGCGAGTAATGAAAAACTGTCTTGACAACTACCAAAAAATTGTAGAATCAGTGTGAGTACCGCAAAATGGTAGAATTCGGGCGAGTACTGGGAAAAGGTAGAATCCGTGCGAGTACGAAAAAACTTTCAGGATGAGTACCGAAAAATGGTATAATCAATGTGAGTACAGCAAAATGGAAGAATCTGGACAAGCACTCGAAAAGGTAGAAGAGTACCGAAAAACTGTCCAGACCAGTAATGAAAAAAGGTATAATCAGTGTGAGTACCGCAAAACGGTAGAATGCAGGCGAGTAAAGGGAAATAATAGAATATGTGCGAGTACCGAAAAACTATTTGGATGAGTATCGAAAAATGGTATAATGAGTGTGAGTAATGCAAAATGGAAGAATTCGGGCGAGTACCAAGAAAAGGTAGAATCCGTGTGAGTAGCGAAAAACAGTTTGGACGAGTACCGAAAAATGGTACAATCTGTGCGAGTAGTGAAAAACTGCCGGGACGAGTACCGAAAAATGATAGAATCAGTATGAGTACCGCAAAATGGTAGATTCCGGGTGAGTACTGGGAAAAGGTAGAATCCGTGGGAGTACGGAAAAACTGTCCAGATGAGTACCGAAAAATGGTAGAATCAGCGTGAGAACTGGAAAATGGAAGAATTCGGGCGAGAACCAGGAAAAGGTAGAATCCATGCGAGTACAAAAAAACTGTTAGTATGGGTACCGAAAAATGGTATAATCAATGTGAGTACAGCAAAACGGAAGAATCCGGGCGAGCACTCGGAAAAGGTAGAAGAGTACTGAAAAACATTCCAGACCAGTACCAAAAAATGGTAGAACCAGTTTGAGTACCGCAAAATGGAAGAATCCGGGCGAGTACTGGGAAAAGGTAGAATCCGTGGGAGTACGGAAAAACACCCTGGACGAGTACCGAAACATGTTAGAATCAGTGTCAGTACCGCAAAATGGTAGAATCAGTGTGAGTATCGCAAAATGGTAGAATCCGGACGAGTACCAAGAAAAGGTAGAATCCATGCCAGTATGGAAATACTGTCCGGACGAGTACCGAAAAATGGTAGAATCAACCTGAGCACCGTAAAATGGTAGAATCCGAGCGAGTACCGGGAAAAGGTAGAATCCGGGCGAGTTCCGGGAAAAGGTAGAATCCGTTCGAGGATGGAAAAACTCTCAGGAAGAGTACCGAAAAATAGTATAATCAGTGTCAGTACCGCAAAATGTTAGAATTCGGGCGACTATCGGGAAAAGGTAGAATCTGTGCGAGCACCGAAAAACTGTCCGGACGAGTACCACAAAATGGAAGAATCCGGGTGAGTACTCAAAAAAGGTAGAATCTGTGCGAGTACCGAAAAATTGTCCAGACCAGTACCGAAAAATGGTAGAATTAGTGTGAGTACCGAAAAATGGTAAAATCTGGGCGAGTACCTGAAAAAGGTAGAATCCGTGTGAGTACTAAAAAATTGTCAGGACGAGTACCCAAAAATGGTAGAATCAGTGTGAGTACCGCAAAATGGTAGAATCCGGGCGAGTACCGGGAAAAGGTAGAATCCGTGGGAGTACGAAAAAACTGTCCGGACGAGTACCGAAAAATGGTAGAATTAGCTTGAGGATCTAAAAATGGAAGACCCAGGGCGAGAGCTGGGAAAAGCTAAACCCATGCGAGTACGAAAAAACTGTCAGGATGAGTACCGAAAAATGCTACAATCAGTGTGAGTACAACAAAATGGAAGAATCTGGGCGAGTACTCGGAAAAGGTAGAAGAATACCAAAAAACTGTCCAGACCAATATCGAAAAATGGTAAAATCAGTGTGAGTACCGCAAAATGGTAGAATCCGGGCGAGTACCGGGAAAAGGTAGAATCTGTGCGAGTACCGAAAA
Organism: Vitis labrusca; assembly: GCA_011039315.1. Classification (NCBI taxonomy): domain Eukaryota; kingdom Viridiplantae; phylum Streptophyta; class Magnoliopsida; order Vitales; family Vitaceae; genus Vitis; species Vitis labrusca. The sequence continues at coordinate 31,354 of JAAKHE010000977.1, forward strand.
ACTTTCTGGAAGAGACCGAAAAATGGTAGAATCAGCGTGACTACGACAAAATGGTAGAATCCGGACGAGTACAGGGAAAAGGTAGAATCCGTGGGAGTAGTGAAAAACTAATTGGACGAGTACCAAAAAATGGTAGAGTCAGTGTGAGTACCGCAAAATGGGGTAATCCGGGCGAGTACCGAAAAAGGTAGAATCCGTGCGAGTATTGAAAAACTGTCAGGACGAGTAGCGAAAAATGGTAGAATCAGTGTGAGTACCGCAAAATGGAAGAATCCGGGCGAGTACTCGGAAAAGGTAGAAGAGTACCGAAAACTGTCAAAAGTAGTACCGAAAAATGGTAAAATCAGTGTGAGTACCGCAAAATGGTAGAATTCGAACGAGTACCGGGAAAAAGTAGAATACGTGCGAGTACCGAAAAACTGTCAGGACAAGTCCCGAAAAATGGTAGAATCAGTATGAGTACCGCAAAATGGTAAAATCCGAGCGAGTACCAGGAAAAGGTCGAATCCGTGCGAGTACGAAAAAACTATCCGGACGAGTCCCGAAAAATGGTAGAATCAGTGTGAGTACCGCAAAATGGTAGAATCCGGGCAAGTACCGGGAAAAGGTAGAATATGTGCGAGTACCGAAAAACTGTCTAGACGAGTACCGAAAATTTGTAGAATCAGTGTGAGTACCGCAAAATGGTAGAATCCGGGCAAGTATAGGGAAAAGGTAGAATCCGTGCGAGTACCGAATATCTATCCGAACGAGTACCCAAAAATGGTAGAATCAATGTGAGTACCGCAAAATGGTAGAATCCGGGCAAGTACCGGGAAAAGGTAGAATCCATGGGAGTATCAAAAAACTGTCCGGACGAGTACCGAAAAAATGGTAGAATCAGTGTGAGGACCGCAAAATAGAACAATCCGGGCGAGAACCGGGAAAAGGTAGAATCCATGCGAGTACCGAAAAACTGTCGGGACGAGTACCGAAAAATGTTAAAATCAGTGTGAGTACCACAAAAAGGTAGAATCCGGGTGAGTATCGGGTAAACGTAAAAATCGGTGCGTGTAGCGAAAAATTGTCAGGACGAGTACCGAAAAATGGTAGAATAAGTGTGAGTACCGCAAAATGGAAGAATCCGGGCGAGTACCGAGAAAAGGTAGAATCCGTGCGAGTAATGAAAAACTGTCCTGACGACTACCGAAAAATGGTAGAATCAGTATGAGCACCGCAAAATGGTAGTATCCGGGAGAGTACCAGCAAAAGGTAGAATCCGTGTGAGTACGAAAAAACTGTCCGGACGAGTCCCGAAAAATGGTGGAATCAATGTGAGTACCGCAAAATGGTAGAATCCGGGCGAGTATCGAGAAAAGGTAGAACCCGTGCGAGTACTGAAAAACTGTCTGAACGAGTACTGAAAAATTGTAGAATCAGTGTGAGTACCGCAAAATGGTATAATCCGGGCGAGTACCAGGAAAAGGTAAAATTCGTGCGAGTACCGAATATCTGTCCGAACGAGTACCCAAAAATGGTAGAATCAGTGTGAGTATCGCAAAATGGTAGAATCCGGGCGAGTATCGGGAAAAGGTAGAATCCGTGCGAGTACAAAAAAACTGTCCAGACGAGTCCCAAAAAATAGTGGAATCAGTGTGAGTACCGCAAAATGGTAGAATCCAGGAGAGTACTGGGAAAATGTAGAATCCGTGCGAGTACCGAATAATTGCCTAGACGAGTACCGAAAAATGTTAAAATCAGTGTGAGTACCACAAAAATGTAGAATCCGGGCGAGTACTAGGAAAAGGTAGAATCTGTGCATGTAGCGAAAAACTGTCAGGACGAGTACCGAAAAATGGTAGAATCAGTGTGAGTACCGCAAAATGGAATAATCCGGGCGAGTACCGAGAAAAGGTAGAATCCGTGAGAGTAATGAAAAACTATCCTGACGACTACCGAAAATGGTAGAATGAGTATGAGCACCGCAAAATGGTAGAATCCGGGCGAGTACCTGGAAAAGGTAGAATCCGTGCGAGTACGAAAAAACTGTCCGGACAGGTCCCGAAAAATGGTGGAATCAGTGTGAGTACCGCAAAATGGTAGAATCCGAGCGAGTACCGAGAAAAGGTAAAATCCGTGCGAGTATCGAAAAACTGCCTGGACGAGTACCGAAAAATGCTAAAATCAGTGTGAGTACCACAAAAATGTAGAATCCTGACGAGTGGCAGGAAAAGGTAGAATCTATGCGTGTAGCGAAAAACTGTCAAGACGAGTACCGAAAAATGGTAGAATCAGTGTGAGTACCGCAAAATGGAATAATCCGGGCGAGTACCGAGAAAAGGTGGAATCCGTGAGAGTAATGAAAAACGGTCCTGACGACTACCGAAAATGGTAGAATCAGTATGAGCACCGCAAAATGGTAGAATCCGGGCGAGTACCTGGAAAAGATAGAATCCGTGCGAGTACGAAAAAACTGTCCGGACAAGTCTCGAAAAATGGTGGAATGAGTGTGAGTACCGTAAAATGGTAGAATCCGAGCGAGTACCGAGAAAAGGTAAAATCCGTGCGAGTACCGAAAAACTGCTTGGACGAGTACCGAAAAATGCTAAAATCAGTGTGAGTACCACAAAAATGTAGAATCCGGGCAAGTGGCAGGAAAAGGTAGAATCTGTGCGTGTAGCGAAAAACTGTCAGGACGAGTATCGAAAAATGGTAGAATCAGTGTGACTACCGCAAAATGGTGGAATTAGAGTCAGTACCGAAAATGGTAGAATCCAGGCGAGTATCGGGAAAAAGTAGAATCCGTGCGAGTACCGAAAAACTGTCGGGACGAGTACCAAAAAATGGTAGAATCAGTGTGAGTACCGCAAAATGGTAGAATCCGGGCGAGTACTGGGAAAAGGTAGAATCCGGGCGAGTACCAAAAAACTGTCCGGATGAGTACCGAAAAATGGTAGAATTAGTGTAAGGACCGCAAAATAGAACAATCCGGGCGAGAATCAGGAAAAAGTAGAATCTATGCGAGTACGAAAAAACTGTCAGGATAAGTACCGAAAATTGGTATAATCAGTGTGAGTACCGCAAAATGGAAGACTCCGGGCGAGTATTAGGAAAAGGTAGAATCCTTGCGAGCACGAAAAAACTGTCCTGACGAGTACCGAAAAATGGTAGAATCAGTGTGAGGATCGCAAAATGGAAGAATCCGAGCGGGAACCGGGAAAATGTAGAATCCATGCGAGCACAAAAAGACTGTCCAGACGAGTACCAAAAAATGGTATAATCAGTGTGAGTACCGTAAAATGGAAGAATTCGGGCGTGTACTGGGAAAAGGTAGAATTCGTGCGAGTACCGAAAAACTGTGCAGACCAGTGCCGAAAAATGGTAGAATCAGTTTTAGTATCGCAAAATGGTAGAATCTGGGCAAGTACCAGGAAAAAGTAGAATCCGTGTTTGTACCGAATATCTGTCCGAACGAGTACCCAAAAAGGGTAGAATCAGTGTGAACACCGCAAAATAGTTGAATTCGGGCAAGTACCAGGAAAAAGTAGAATTCGTGCGAGTATGAAAAGACTCTCTGGACAAGTACCAAAAAATGGTATAATCAGTGTGAGTACAGCAAAATGGAAGAATCCGGACGAGCACTCGGAAAAGGTAGAAGAGTACCGAAAAACATTCAAGACCAGTACCGAAAAATGGTACAATCAGTGTGAATACCGCAAAATGGAAGAATTCGGGCGAGTACCGGGAAAAGGTAGAATCTGTGGGAGTACGAAAAAACTGTCCAGACGAGTACCGAAAAATGGTAGAATCAGTGTGAGTACCGCAAAATGGTAGAATCCGTACGAGTACCAAGAAAAGGTATAATCCGTGCGAGTACGGAAAAACTATCCGGACGAGTCCCGAAAAATGGTGGAATCAGTGTGAGTACCGCAAAATGGTGGAATCCGAGCGAGTACCGGGAAAAGGTAGAATCCGTGCGAGTACCGAAAATTTGTCTGGACGAGTACCGAAAAATGGTAGAATCAGTGTGAGGACCGCAAAATGGTAATATCCGGACGAGTACCAAGAAAAGGTAGAATCCGTGCCAGTATGGAAATACTGTCCAGACAAGTACCGAAAAATGGTAGAATCAATCTGAGTACCGCAAAATGGTAGAATCCGGGCGAGTACCGGGAAAAAGTAGAATCCGGGCGAGTACCGGGAAAAGGTAGAATCCGTGCGAGTAATGAAAAACTGTCCAGACGACTACCGAAAAATGGTAGAATCAGTGTGAGTACCGCAAAATGGTAGAATACGGGCGAGTACTGGGAAAAGGTAGAATCCGTGGGAGTACAAAAAAACTATCAGGATGAGTACCAAAAAATGGTATAATCAGTGTGAGTACAGCAAAAAGGAAGAATCCGGGCGAGCACTCGGAAAAGGTAGAAGAGTACCGAAAAACATTCCAGACCAGTACCGAAAAATGGTAGAATTAGTGTGAGTACCGCAAAATGGAGGAATCCGGGCGACTACCAAGAAAATGTAGAATCCGTGGGAGTACGGAAAAACTGTCCGGACGAGTACCGAAAAATGGTAGAATCAATCTAAGCACCGCAAAATGGTAGAATCCGAGTGAGTACCGGGAAAAGGTAGAATCCGGGCGAGTACCGGGAAAAGGTAGAATCCGTTCGAGTATGGAAAAACTGTCGGGAAGAGTATCGAAAAATAGTATAATCAGCGTTAGTACCGCAAAAAGTTAGAATTCGGGCGACTATCGGGAAAAGGTAGAATTCGTTCGAGCACCGAAAAACTGTCTGGACGAGTACTGCAAAATGGAATAATTCGGGCGAGTTCTAGTAAAAGGTAGAATTCGTGCGAGTATGAAAAATCTGTCCGGACGATTACCGAAAAATTTTAGAATCAGTGTGAGTACCGCAAAATGTTAGAATCCAGGCGAGTACCGAGTGAAGGTAGAATCCGTTCGAGTACTAAAAATCTGTCGGGACGAGTACCGAAAAATGGTAGAATCAATGTGAGTACCGCAAAATGGTAGAATCCGGCCAAGTACCGAAAAAGGTAGAATCCGTGCGAGCATGGAAAAACTGTCCGAATGAGTACCAAAAAATGGAAGAATCAGTGTGAGTACCGGAAAATGGAAGAATCCAGGCGAGTATCGCGAAAAGGTAGAATCCGTGCCAGTATGAAAAAACTGTCCGGACGAGTATCGAAAATTGGTAGAATCAATGTGAGTACCGTAAAATGGTAGAATCCGGGCTAGTACCGAGAAAGGTAGAATCCGTGCGAGCACGAAAAAACTGTTCGAACGAGTAGCGAAAAATGGTAGAATCAGTGTGAGTGCCACAAAATGGTATAATCAGGGCAAGTACAGGGAAAAGGTAGAATCCGAACGAGTACGAAAAAATTGTCCGGACGAGTACCGAAAAATGGTAGAATCAGTGTGAGGATCGCAAAATGGAAGAATCCGGGCGAGAACCGGGAAAAGGTAGAATCCATGCGAGTACGAAAAAACTGTCAAGACCAGTACCGAAAAATGGTATAATCAGTGTGAGTACCGCAAAATGGAAGAATTCAGGCGAGTACTAGGAAAAGGTAAAATTCGTGCGAGTACGAAAAAACTGTCCGGACGAGTACCGAAAAATGGTAGAATCAGTGTGAGGATCGCAAATGGAAGAATCCGGGCGAGAATCGGGAAAAGGTACAATCCATGCGAGTACGAAAAAACTGTTAGGACAAGTACCGAAAAATGGTATAATCAGTGTGAGTACCGCAAAATGGAAGAATCCGGGCATGTACTGGGAAAAGGTAGAATCCGTGTGAGTACCGAAAAACTGTCCGGACCAGTACCGAAAAATGGTAGAATCAGTGTGAGTACCGGAAAATGGTAGAATCCGGGCAAGTATCGAGAAAAGGTAGAATCCATGCCAGTATGGAAAAACTGTCAAGACGAGTACCGAAAAATGGTAGAATCAGTGTGAGTACCGCAAAATGGTAGAATCCGGGCGAGTACCGCGAAAAGGTAGAATCCGTGCGAGCATAAAAAAATTGTCCGCATGAGTATCGAAAAATGGTAAAATCAGTGTGAGTACAGCAAAATGGTAGAATCTGGGCGAGTACCGGGAGAAAGTAGAATCCATGCGAGTACGAAAAATCTATCCTGACGACAACTGAAAAATGGTAGAATCAGTGTGAGTACTGCAAAATTGTAGAATCCGGAAGAGTATCGAGAAAAGGTAGAATCCGTGCAAGCACCGAAAAACTGTCCGGACGAGTACCGAAAAATGGTAGAATCAGTGTGAGTACAGCAAAATGGTAGAATCCGGGCGAGTACCAGGAGAAAGTAGAATCCATGCAAGTACGAAAAATCTGTTCTGACGACAACCGAAAAGTGGTAGAATCAGTGTGAGTACCGCAAAATGGTATAATCCGGGCGAGTACCGGGAAAAGGCAGAATCCGTGCGAGTACGAAAAAACTGTCCGGACGAGTACCGAAAAATGGAAGAATCAGTGTGAGTACCGCAAAAGAGTAACTAGCTCATTTTATCTGCCAAATACCAAGATCAATTCAGAAACCTCTTTACAACAACCAAAAATCTGATCTTGAATCCCCAACGTCCATAAGCAAGCAATCAATTTACTATGGCCTCTGATGTTGTTTCTGTGGAGTGCTCAGCATGCAATACTTTGTCCTCTGCTCCAAGTGCTCTTTCTAATAAACATGCATCAGTTGTGATCAATAATGAAGGTAGAAGAGGTGATCCCACGTATAATTAAAAAGTGGGGCACTAGAGAAGGGGACGGAGGCACCCTTGAGAGGAGAGAGGCAGGACACACGGGAGGAGAGTAGGGGGATTTTTATCGTTTGTGGGAAGAAGGAGAATGGGTTGTATCATTGGTTTTTGAAGGATTTTGGAGAGGAACGATAGATTGAAGCCAAGCAATCGGAGTGGAAACTGCCCAGGTATGTTTCCCGCTATTTTCTATACTCACTTGAATTCAATTCCTCATGATTCTCTGCTTTTTTTTTTTTAGCATTTATTTTGCTGATTGGAGTGGACATCAAAGGCCACTTATCTGTTTTTCTGAGTCTAAATTGTTCATAAACTTGCCCTATTATGGTTCTGTTCTTGGCTTTTTTTATTCTTCCCGTAAATAGCTGAAACAGAGATTTATTTTTGAGCTTGAATGCTTGTAGAATCTTGGTATAGTCTTATCTAAATTCGTCTTGCCGCGTTCAATATTTCAAGCCCATCGAAAATAATGAAGTGTGGTTTGTCTGTTTACCCATCCTTTGTCTACCTTCCTTTGTTTTTCTTGGATTATTTTTCTTTGCTTCTGCATCTATATATTTCTTCCTTCTCCCTCCTTTGGTGTTCTGGGCTACGGAGACCATAACAGGATGAATATTCCGAGAAAGGTGGAAACTTTATAAAGGCTATGTATAACGGGGTTACTTGGGGTTAGACAGATGCGGAGGTTACCATAGTTCCTAGGGGTTCTTAGTTTGTGGCATTCTAGGTTCGATGTTCGGAGATTTAAACTATGAAGATGTTCCTCTGGTATTTGTGATTGATAGATGAATCTGCATTCTTTGGGTTTTATACCATAAAAAGGGCAAAGCTGAACCATCTGATAAGGTTGTTATTCCTACCAGCAGTACAGAATTATTTGATGATGTTTCTGTCAATGGAAGCGTTAATTCGCATGATCCTGGAAAATCAGTTGGACATGAGTCTAATGATTTTGTTATGCTTGAGATGACTTCTAGTGTTATTAGCACTCATCAAACTGAACCATTCTCTTCAAGAGTCCACTGGTTTGGTTGATTATATAAACAATTTTACTATTTCTTGTAAATTAGATCAAATCAAATCCAGCAGCAATGGTGTTGAAACACAGTGCAGACCAAGTAATTCTTCAATTTTGAACTGCAATGAATGTCCAATTGTCCAGCTGTCTACCGTCTATTCTGCATTTCAGGAGGAAACTCTTTATTCGAATGAGTCCAGAAATCATGCCTAAGATGATATTGCTCAATCCTATGCCAGCGGAGCTATTTCCAAGACCAAAACCATTGCGTTAGATGATACTTGTCCAGCCGCTCTAAGGATCAGAAAGCCTATTAAGGGAGTTGCCTCATCAGGAAAGGGCTGGAGGAGATTTAATTTCTATAAATGTTCTTAGTGTCAGGAACTCTTCCTCTTTGAGCGCTAAAAGTTGTAAGTCTAAGATCTGGCAAGCCAACTATTGCTTCTGAACTGCGTTCATCTCCTAGCACCATAGGTCACCTGACCTCAAATGTGAAATCTGGAAAGGTTGACGCTACTTACACAATGGCTGCTAGCTTCTCCTTTATGCTGAACAAATTTTATAAGGATTCACGATCAGTTGAAGCATCCACAGTTTCTGGTGCTGAAATGGAAGAAACATTGAAGGTCATTAAACTAAGAAGTCTGATGGCTGGTTCCTCTGCCCATGCTGTTCCAGCTTCAATTGGTTCCAGTTTGCCACCAAGCTCATCAGTGGGCTCATTGTCTTCAGAAAAGTCAACACTGAATCCCCATGCTGAGGATTTCAAGTTCAATCCCAATATAAAGAGTTTCATTCTGCCTCAAATGCCTCCTATCATATTCAATCCATAAACTGCATCAATATCCTTTTGATATCCTTTTAAATAGGGACCCGATTATGTAAAAAACATACGATTGAATATACATTTGAATTATTCTTAGTTTTTTCAATAGTATATGCAAGTAAATAGAAAAAAAAATCTAAGAAAAAAAAAAGTGAAGAAAAAAAAACCATATCATTGATCTCAAGCCCAATGTAGAGATTCTCTTTAAACAAATCAAATCAAAATATTTATTTCAAGCTTAAAGTCATGTGATTAAGGGTTCTTCCCAATGCAGAAATGACGAGACCAAGTTGAAAACAGATGATCTAGCCATAGTTTTCATGCCTATGACAAGATTGATGGAACTTGAAGAGAAATCTCTAGTTAAAATGGTCAAATCACATATTCCTTGGCCTTCACATTTACAGTATAAAACAAGGAAGCTAATAGCAAAAATATGTCTTTAGTAAGTTCAAGAAATTTAAAAGTTCAAGCAATAAACCTATGATTTAAGATCCTTATTCATAAAAATAAATAAATAAATAAAAAAGATCCAAAAGAAATGTTATGCAAAAAAA